>JBAWJQ010002109.1:0-143779 GCA_037783105.1 Bactrocera zonata
AAGGAAGAGGAAGATCTCCACCCCGTTGGAAAGACCACGTAGAGAAGAACCTGTTACCCAATTTAATTAAATTGAATAAAATACGTGGTTCTATTTGCTTTTCTCTCTCTGTTCGCTTATATTTATACCAGCTGCCTATTCGATTCATCACTCTGCAAGGTTTTGGAATTCAAAGACAGTTATCGTCGCATAGTCTCTTAAGCCACTACTCATATACTGGTATGGAAAAAGTGCGTATTTCATTCCAAGAATAAATTTTGCCCAAACTTACACACACGCCCCTCCTATCCTTTCCCATATGCCTCTCATTATGTAGTCATTATTTTTTTTACTTATTTGTACAGTTGTTGTTGGCAAAAACGAAATTATTCGACAAATATTTACACTTTTACTTTCAGTCGAATATTAACAACAGAATAAAAAACAACAACGACAACAACAATGATATAGCTGAGCCGTTACTAATGACAGTCGCAGCCGGCAAAAACACTCGAATTTGAACTAGTGACCCATATTTCCAGAATTCCATTGTGGGCGAAATTCGTTGAAAGGTTTTTATGTAAAATGTAGATGCATATGTATGTATATATCCATGTGGGTGTATATTTACTCGTGTGCGAGTTCGCTTGCTTTGCATAAAACAGTCCTTGAGTAGTCAGGGTCTTGCAGACGGTTGGTATATTTAAGGAGCTCTTGTCTAGTGTAGGCTTATTCAATATATGCAGACTGCTGCTGCTTAATCTTAATTTGTATGCATGTTTGCTAAGTCAAACGCACTTCATTAACATAGACGCTGTCGCCATCATTAAACATAACATATTCCACCCCGTAAATTTGCCATGAGTCCACGTACGTATGTATGTTCACATATTTATTATAGTCAAGCGCAGAAGAGAAGCTCGCTTTACTGCATATTTAAGACATTCTTAATTTCTCATAACAAATTTTTCGATCGATTGCAACGAAATTGTGTGACGCAACAAAATACCGTCACGCTCGCAGTTTAGTCAGAATAGTGAAGGATAAACCACTACATTCGAAAGAACATTCTTTGGCATTTATTTTTTGAAAATTATATATTTCAAATGTTGGCCGCGGCGACGTCTCAGATGGTTGAGCCGTTGAGTCCAATTTTCAATGACTCATTCGAGCATTTTGACCAGTAACTGGGGTATGACACGAGTGATATTTTGCTCCAAGGCCTGAATTAAAGCAGACCTGTTCGCATAGACTTTATACTTTACAGATCCAGACAGCAAAAAGTTTCATGGTGTGATATCACACGATATTGGTGGTCAAACGACCGGCTCAAAACATGAAATTCTCTGCTCTCCAAAGTGTTCTCTCAATAAATCTACTGATTGATGCGATCTGTGGGAAGTGGCGCCGTCTTATTGAAACCAAATGTGGTAGAGATCACGAGCATCACCACATCAAACCGCAGCTAGCGAATCTCTTCAGATTGCTCTTCGTCCCAAATGCGACAATTTTGCTTGTTTACACATCCATCGTTGAACAAAATTTGGCTCGAAAACGTCGGATCTTCCTGGATTTTTTCAAAAGCCCACAGAATGAAGCGATGTCGCTTGGACTTGTCGAGAGCTTTAGTTCTTGCACAAGCTGTATTTTGTACAATTTCATTTTAAGATCTCGACGTAAAATGCGTCAAGTCGTTCCATACGTCAGTCTGAATTGCTGCGAGCGCCTTCGAATCGACTCTCCACGGTCTTCGAGTACACTTTCAGCTACGTAGTGGGCTCTAGCGAGAGCATAAAAATAAAAAAAATGTCTATATCTGAATTTCCCTACAGGGCTCACACCCGCCATCAACCGCTCAGCACTGTATTTGCTCTGCTTCATTTATTTTGCCTTACGCTCTCACTTTCCATTTCGCTTTTTACGCATATTTTATTTTTATTTGCGCGTTTATTATAATTTTTTTGATTTTCGTGTGCTCTTACGCACTTAATTCTGTTTCGCCAATTCCCAATTCGGGTTTGTTGTGGTCAGTTTGGTTGCTGTTATTGCTTTTTATGCGTGGTATTTAACATTTTTATTTACTTTTCCATTTTCGTCTCGCTATTTTTGTTGTTATTTTCACTTTTTAACACTTTTGCTCGCATTTCGTTCGAGCTTCACTGATTGTGGCCCTATTCTATATTTAATTTATCATTATAAAAAGCATAAGAATGCCTCCAAAAAAATAATAAACACTATATATAAATATGTAAACGGATTCTCAATGGAATTGCTCCTCATTAACATATCACTCATAATTGAAGTTAAATATAGTTAACTTGTTGTGGTTGTTGCATGGTGTGTATATATATTTCTGTTAGTATTATAAAGTTTTCGTAGAAAAATGTTGAGAAGCCAAAGACTGTGAGTGTAGATGGGCGCCATTAAATTAAATATTCCATGACTAAACGCCAGCCAAAAATGCTAAATAATTTTGTTGCCGAAACCTCAGATTAGCAAAATATAAGGTCTAGAAGCAAATTCATTATATTTTCAGTAGATGATTTTAGGAATCGGTATCTCATGTTGTTTGACGACGATCAGGTTAGACAAACTTTAGTAAACATATCATGTCAGCACTATTTCGACTGCGCAAGAGCTAAACATTGCACAAAAAACCCTTGGAAACCATTTCACTAAAGCTAGATACAAGAAGAGGCTAGATATAATGATATAATACCATACGAGCTATCGCAAAAAACACCTTATAGACCGTATTTTCATCTAAGGATCACTATCAAAAAGAAAAAAAATCTATCCATTTCTGCAGCGTATGATTATGGGTGAAGAAAAGTGGGTCACTTAAAACAACGATGGAACTCTAAGCTCGAACCAGTATTGTGAAAGCAATTCGATCGCCTGAAGAAAGAATTTACACAGAAGTGGCCAGCCAGTAGGAGAGGAATTGTGTTCCATTAGGAAAATGTCAGGCCACACACACACATCGATAGTGAGTTACCAGAAGCTCCGATAACTTAGTTAAGAGGTCCACCTTAGAGTTAGGCCCTAGCACTTAGTGATTACAACTTGTTTCTTTCTATGAATGAGGAAATGATTTTGCTGGTGGAAAATTCGCGTAAAAGGAAACCTGTGAGATTCGACTGTTCCATCCATTTACTAATTGAGACGAAGACTTCTATGAGAGTGCTTTAAAAATCAACATAACTTTTCATCTACTGATAGGAAAGGCTAAACATTATCGGTTACATTGTCATGTTGCAGTTCAGTTAAAGTTTATAAATCAATAATTTAGGCTTTCTCTATCTCTACATCAGAGAGCAACGCTACTTTTCTATCATATTAAGTCCTGAGTTGGCCTTACAACTTACTAAATAGCAGTGATTGAAAAGCTATTAAAGCTATCTACAACTTTGGCTGCTCTCGACTTTGTTTACCTTTTCAACCGGCATTTCTTTGAGCATATTTCTTTAGAAGTTTTTATTTATTATTATTTTTTTTTTTTGACTTTTCAGTAAACAGGGATCTGTAAAAATTTATATTTTTAAAACAATTTTCTAATAATCTCCATCATCTCTGTCATCAAAAAATGCGACAAATATTTATTTCCGTATTTTCAAAATATTAGAAAATGTATGAACATGCTAGAAAGCAATAATACTGTAGATAATGAATTAATAATATAAGATAAGATTAACTTAAACCCTCTTAGAAAAATACACATCTTCCTCTTCATTGAGCTAGACACCGCTAACGCGGTTATAGGCGAGTTTACAACAGCTTCAAACACACATATTTGTACTAACTTAGCCTAAACTAGTTTCTAAAATATTTTCAAAAAGTTTTCAAACCCCACCACCGATCAGAAAAATCAATACAATTACCACTCAGAATGTATAAATATTAATTATGTCAAAGCCATCCTCATAAAGGACTCCCCTGCGTATACTTAACATTTGGCACAGTCGTCTGCCCTAAACAGTTCCGCCACAATAACAACAAAAGTTAATTTTAAACAGGAATTAAGTACTGTTATTGTATTTACATAATAACAACGAACACGATGTCAAGTACAGCAATAACAACAACAATAAAAGTTGTGGAAAAAATTGAAAATTCAAGTTCGAACCTACGCCTCCTGCCACTGTCGCCCTCCCACCCACTTCAGCTGTTGTCATTTGAAATGCGTTCAAATTAAGCCATTAAATTGCAATATTCATAAATTTTACGCCGGAAAATATTATATTACACGCAACATTGAGTTTGTAACAGTTGTTTGCTGCTTCTTGCTGTTGTTGTCTTTTAAGTGAAGTGAAGACTCTGTATTTGCATATTAACAACAGCTGTGACAGTCAAGCCGCAGTAATATCCGCTTATTGAAAATTGTTTCTTACAAGTATATAAATATATATATAAACATGTAAATTTTTTACCAAGCATAAGCCAGCTACAGCTTACTGCTAAGCAAACACACACACACATTTCTAAAAATCTATAAAATAGGAACTGAGTACCATTCAGGTGCTTAACCAACCGCTAAACAACAAGCGAAGCCGCCAGTTAGCTGTCTGGTACCAGCTTGCTGCTAACAAGAATCATAAGTGCTACAACAACAACATACACAACAACAACATCGTGCTATTATTTTACCACGTGCTGTCAATACTCTTAACTTAGCAGCATTCTAAGCGTGCTTAAGAAAGGCCTCAAGTGGGGAAAATCCCGCAACGAAATTGTTGTTTTGAATTTTTCTGGGAAGGCATCGTTTGTGGAAATATAAAAGTGATTTGGTCGTGCTGCTAAATGAGCTTTAGTGATGAAATAGATATATACAATTGCAAGTGTAGGACTTATGCTATAGAATAGCAGATTATGGATACGGAATGATCACACTTGGATTAGTTTCTAGGAGTGTCTTAAGACTCAAGTTGACCATGTAGCGAGTACAAGGCGAATTTAAATATTTGTAGTTGTTGTTTGCAGTTTTTTTTTTAACGAAAACCACCGACCAAATCACGTAGAAACGAGTTCCGAGGAACTTTATCAAATGAAGCCTGGTTGATACCCAGGTTCACTCACATGACCTTTGCGTGACATCTAACTCGAACGCGCAGGGCCTCCCTTAATGCCTACCTCCAATACGCTTGACCTCATTTAAGACTTAACTTTAGCAGCATTGACCCTAGCTTAATCCCATTTAACTCCTAGCTTCAGCTCTTTTGACAATTAGCTTGATCTCGGGACCCCTAACTGGATTTGACGCTTAAATGAGCTTCAACTCAGCGTAACCTTGAAGTCCAAACTAATATACATATCATCAAAAAATCTTTGAATTCACTTGATGCGGCTTCTTGGGACTATTTTCAGTCTGGCAGATACAAAATAGATAAAAAGAAATTTGGAAATATTGCTTTAGGAAAGGAGAAAATATAGTTGAAGCACAAATTGGCTTGATAACGAGTTTCGGAACACCGCCCCAGGAAAATCAGCCATCAAGGATTGGTATTTAGAGGTGGTGAAGTGAGCACCGAAGACGGTGAACGCAGAGGACTCCCAAAAGAGATTGTTACCGAGGTAAATATCAAAAAAGTCTACAAAATATTTTTAGATAATCGCAAAGTGAAGTTCTTTGACAAATCAGGTACTCTAAAAATAGCAACTGAACATGTACATCATATCATTCACCTATATTTGGGGATAAGAAAGCTCTGTGAAAAGTAGGAACCTCGTGAGCTCACTTCTGATCAAAAACAACGATGAGTTGATGATTCGAAACAGTGTTTGGAGATGTTCAAGCGTAAGTTTTCGCGTCAATACGTGACAATGGATGAAACCTGACTCCATAATTTCACTCCGAAGACCAATCGACTGCTCACTATGAACCTGATCCAAAGCGTGGAAAAACACAACAGTTGGCTGACAAAATTATGGCGTCTGTATTTTGAGATGCGCAGACTACTATTGACTACCTTGGAAAAGAAAAAAACACCAACAGCAACTATTACATTGTTGGAACCTTTGAAGGTCGAAATCGCCGAAAAATTAACGTATTTGAAGAAAAAGAAAATATATGTTTACTAGCTGACCCCGCAGCCGTTTTCCTGCGTGAAATTCTGTGTTTTGAAATGAAAAGAAGGTTAAATTTATCATTTCTTTTTTTTTTCAATGTAACGCAGCTTGATAAACAGCATTTTTTGGTTTCTGTTCCGGTGCGTAAATCTACAGAGAAGATAGTTTTCGAACTCGTAAGCACGCCACGTAATTTTGGCCGTGTGAAAAACATAGCATTTCCAGATTTATGCCATACACCTCTAGCGACTATCCTTGTGTCCTGTTGATTGTAATCGCAAATGCAATTTTCCCTAGAAACTGAATATTTTTGAACTGAAATGGCAAATTGTTGGAATTCAAAGAAATTCGTTGAATCAAGCATTCTGCCCTTTGTATTTGATGGCTGCTTCATCACAATCAGTCGGCACTTACAGATTGCGAAACATAATAACGACAGATCCAACTTTGAGACGTAAATAATGCGGGGCCATATCAAGCCTCTCCAAAGAATTTAGAAATTCCACTGGATAATTTACGGCGATCGATCGATTTGTCTGAGCGCAAGTCTCCCGGAATTTGACTTTGAATCTTCCAGTTTAAGTCAACAACATTGGCATTTTTGGTAGCTAACATTGCGCGAGCACTTCAGGAATCGTAGTTACGATAATTTGGCCAATGCCCGAACATTCGTGATGAGTTCATATTTCGTGAATTGATAACCGGCGAATGGAATTGATATCAAACCACCGGAAGTATCAACCGGAATTAACCCATTTCCAATTTTTTGTACAGTATCCCTTGGGTTGAAATACACTCTTTGGCTGTTCTCCAAATTAACTGCGAGACGCACAACACTCGGAAATCATTCATGAATTGCAAAAGTAAATATCCTACAAAGCGCTGTAGTGCAGTTCACGTATCGACCGTATCGTTCAAGACCAATAACCGCCATGTGGCTTTCTTTGGTGATCTACTTACAAACGTATTTTATCGATTACACCAAACTGCAATACTCAACATTGATATAATTTTTGAATGTGAATTAGACAATAATGGTGAATATAGTACGATCCATGTGTTGTCAACTTCGATATTCACTCTTCTAAATTGAATGCTGAATGTTCAGCCACTGTCGTCTGGACGCCGATAGAGTGGATATCCATCATTTCTAGTTTGTGTTCCGAAAGAAAAGCACGTGGATACCGTTTTGTGCATTTATTGTCAGACATACAAACCGAAGTGGGATTTTGGTGTCTGCAAGGTCCATGAAACATATTCGTTTTCATCACTTCGTATAATAATGGATCTTTCTCTGCATCAGGAATTTCCGCAGAAATGATTTCATCAATTTGATCTGGTGGAACCACTATCCACCTTCCAAAGAAGAACATCGTAACTGTTGTTTGAAAAGTCGTGCTGTGACATCGTGACATCGTGACGATCGCTTGGTGATTGACCGCGATCTGTAATACTGCACGCACTATGTCACCGCATCCTGGGAATACTCGTTCATGTGCCTTGGTGTGACGCCGACCGATATTAGCGCGGCCACTTCGTGGCATCGTAACAAATTTCAATCTGAAATTGATCACTTTGTGTGCGACATACATAACGCTTTCACTGAATAATTTTCAAAAATTTTTGAAGCAAACGACAAATTTGAACGATTCAAATAATTGAAAAACAAAACAAAAAAATTAAAAAAAAAATTTTGTCTGGAAAAAAATAACTTTTTGGAACTGTCAAATTTTCCGACTTTTCCTCACGAAAAGCATACGGTTTTTTTATTTCCAAACCTTCCCCGATCCACACAGAATATTCTCTGAAAATTTCATCAAGATTGGTTCAGTCGTTCCCTTAGCGCTACTAACAAACAAACATTCATTCGTTTGTATGGAAAAAAGAAAAGGGCTGTTTTTAGGGGTTCCCGGCAAATATTCGAACTTTTCTTGCCGTAAAAACCATCCTTGAGACTCACCGAACATTTTAAAAAAAGAATTGGCGAAATTGGTCCAGGCGTTTTTGAGTTATGCGCTTACCAACACATTTTGCGATTCATTTTTATATATAAGATATATATGACTATTTCTTGTTCTCAGATTTCACAAGACTGCTGGTTGGGAAGAAATTTTCGTCGAATAAAGTAGTGATCGACCAAAACTGGTCCTCCACAAATATTGACTCACTCACCTTTCCACAAAACTGAATGACACATTTCACTGGCAGCTAAGCTTACTAAACTCATTTCAATATTAATTAGACGCATTGACAACAGTTGACAGCACAAGATCTCCGATCAACGAGCTTCTAAGTAATCATAATTCAAAATATGAACTCATGAGAATCACCTTAGCTGTTGAAATGTGATGGATTGCTTATGACTTTATGCGACAAGGTGAGTATCACTCGGGCTGACTGGATTTTCACACGACTTGCGCACATACATACAAAGAAGGTACTTTGTCTATGTATAAGTGGATTCAGAGAATCAAGTTGTTGTCAGCGGAGGTGACTATTGCGGCAAGTGCATCAATTAGTTGGGAGTGTGGGTGTTGTTGGTGCAGCAGCTGGCGTTTCGCGTTGGCAACTGAGATGTCCACGAGCGAAATTTGTAATTATGCAATGCTATTTTAAACGAGTGGCGGATATAATGAATAATTAAAACGTAGTAATCGTGCAAGACTAACGAACCCTTTAAATCAAAAGTAGTATTTGAAATAGTTTATTTTTAGTCTTTGAAGACCTTTAAAACATATAGGGACATATCCTATCAAAAAAATAAATAAATAAACCTTAGGAATATCGCAATTTACTTCCCCAACATAGGCCCACTTTTAGCTCGATAAATACTTTTTCTGAATGTCTGTAAAGTAGGCGTCTGGAGAGGCGAAAAGCTCCTCAATCGACCCAAATCTCCGTTTGGTTCTTGTCAAAATAGTCAATGTAGATCAAAATCTGGGGTGTGTACCAGTCCAAGGTCACGGAACAATGTAGGAACTGCTTCAAACTCCACAGTAAAGTGGTCTCACGTGTATTCCCATGTTGTCCTAAGTTCATCAATCACACCGTTAGCTTTCTCAAGCGAAATATTTCATAGAAAATACGGTCCACGTGATATTTTGAAATGCCTACTGTCTCAGTTATACCTTGCATTGGTAGTCTGCCAATCCGAGGTGCTGTAGCGGCAAAAAATATTCTTAAAGTATTTTCGAGTTGACAGCCCCCTGACGACAAAAGACCGTTGTGGTTCTAAGACCGGACTATCGAGATTGGCCCGATCCATCCGAAATCGCGATTTCGAGGTCTCTGGTCATGGCTCATCAAAGCCCGACGTACGACGTAACTCTTTAAACCAGGCACCGTCGATGAATAAAAGTCACCTTATATAACATTCAAGAGTTCTTTGAATTCACTTCCCGGTGTCCCTCACTTTCCAATTTTTATTGTTAAATCCATGGAGCCGCCCACTACAACGTGAGGTCAAAACAAACCTGAAAATTTAGCGAGAATGTACCACATTTAAAGAGATGAAAGTCATATAAGCAAAGCAGAAAATTTACTAGAGGTTATTCACTAAGTCAATCAAGATGAGGCTCTACACAGCAAGTTCCCTAAAGAGCAAGAGTGAAAGAAGGGAGATTTAAGGAACTGCGTTAAATGCGCTCTTTGTAAGGAAGTATCTAGTCTCAGATATATGAGGTATTTGCACTGCAGGGTTTCACGGTGTGTCAATGTCCTCACTGTTATTCTCAAAAATTTATGAGAGAAATGTATGAAAATTACAAGCAAAACTCGATTCTAAAAGTGAAAAATCTGCAAAATATTGTATGTTGGAAGAATAGAAGCCTGAAGTTGTGGTTTCAAATATGTGAGGTTTGTATAAAACTAAAAATTACAAGCAAAGTTTGACTTTGAAGGTGGAAGATCTGCAAAAAATATTTGAAGAAGCCTGAAGTTCATGCGTATGGAAGTGTCCGGTTGTTCTCAGATATATGAGGTTTGTATAAAACTGAAAATTACAAGCAAAATTCGACTCTGAAAGTGAAAAAGCTGTAAAAAATGTTGGAGCAATATTTGAAGAAGCCTGAAGTTCATCCGCTTCAAGAACCTTGCAACGGCACTACAATGTATTTACAGGAGCTAGTTTTGTGGGTGTGAGAAAAATAAATTTTCAAATCTACATACATATACTTATATGTATGCAATTAGGTAATTAACGACCAACGCGCATACCGAAATAGTGAAGCCACACCCAGTAGGAAAAAAATTAAAAAGAACAAGAATGCACTTGTGCACAACAAACAGCATCGATTGACGTTGTAGAAGACGTAATACATGCAAATTACGACGCAAGTTAGAAAAATAAGCTACAATAAAAACAACAACAACAACAGCGAAATTTCAATATCTTGAAAATATGAATATTTTATGTAAGAAGCGGTAGCCGTGCGCTTAATGATGATTATGATGATAGTGACTAAGTCATTAGCAATGCCAACATTAGACACACACACACAAATGGACTCTAATTGCCAGCGAGTAGTGCGCAAATTGCAAATATTCACAACGAAATGGAAACTGTTGACGAATTGGCTCGAATTATGCGGCTTAGAATTTCTAGAATTGGCAGCAAAGAATGCGCCAACAATCGCGACGCCCAACAACAGCGCGTGTGCATTGAATCGTATGACACAAAGCACGCTTTATTGTGCGGCCAAAGACGGCGACGCAAGACACTTACTTACGAGTAAACACTTGACGGCGTTTGGCGCGCGGGCGGACTTTGCTAGAACACTACAAACTTGGCACCAAGTGGGTTTTGTTTGCCAGCGCTGTTGTTGTACACATTTACTAATATAGTCTCTGTTTATTTGTTGATTTCTTGTCATGTCGGCGGCGGACAATCGAACAGAGGATGATTCAGTGTAACATTCCTAGAATGCAATTTGAGTGCGAAAATTGGCGAGAATGACACCATAAAGTGTGCGACGAACACTTTTTGGTTTTTGCAGGTGATTATAAATATATAAGTATGTGCGGTCGCAGCGCGCTTTCAACGTGCAAAGAATGGTGAATGCGCTGGCAATTAATTGCTGGTAAAATTACTACGAGGGTAGCTTAGGAAGTACTCGAATGCGTTGAAAAAACCGAACAGTCGAAGCTAATAATGGGAATATTGTATGGATGTTTACTAAAGAAGAGTTGAGTTCTTTTAAGGTGGCATCGAAACCAAAATTTTTAGAAAATGGTTCCCGAACAGTCCCTTCAGGAAAACCCTAGCTTTGAAGTGTATAAATTGATTGACCTTCAAATAATGGTGCCCAAAAGTTTTTACGATTTATTTTTTTAGATATCAGATATTGAAGGCCAGGGGTAATGGCTATTAACTATGAAAATTCAGCAACAGTAATTTAAGAATCCAACGTTTATCACGGAAATAAAACACTTACAGACGAAGATCTTTTGAACGATTTGTATGTCTACTCATCTGGCAGTCTGGGTCGAGATATTTCCATTTTTGGTTGGAGCCAGGTCACAGCGGAACCCTAGGTAATTGTAGAGCTGGTGAACTGGCTACGGATAACAGCTGAGCTTCGCTGTCAGTAGTGTTATCATTGTGAACGGACCACAGCTCCGTTTTACTACTAAATAGCTGGACCTTATGGAAGCTTAACATACACTCCGCAAGTAGGACTTGTGCTCTCAAGAACCTTCTGTCATTACAAGAGGACTGGTGAGGTCCTCGTCCTCAGCATGGTTAACCTTAACCCCTACTTTCGGGGTTTCTAAGTGATCATTGTCTTATCGGCATCCACGCGATAATGTTTCAAATCTCACCGGATGCCAATTGCAAAAGCTTGTGCAACATCAGCTACGACGCTATATTAAAACTCGAAATGCCGGATGAATCTTAATTAATCGGCTACGCAGACGACAGCAGCAGTTATTACAGCAAGAGACACAGAAGAAGCGTGAAAAAGCATAATCAGGACCTGACGCGGACGCAAGCATAGCTCGACTCACAACTACCACCAACTATGGATGTCCTTAGGACACAAAAAGCAGTAATCTACCTAGGCGTAGGACTGCACCCCAGGCTAAACTTTTGGATTTAAATCAGAGCCACGCAGGAAAAGCAGCGAAGATTACCTCCCAACTGAGCAGACTAATGGCCAACATAAGAGCCTACAGCCAACAGAAGAGAAATCTCCTAATGTCGACGAAAATCGGCGTCTCTTCATACGGAGCCGAGATCTGGCCAGACGTGCTTAAAAAGAATAAACCGTTGTAAGATTATGGCCAGAGTCCACCGCACCGTACCCCACAGAGATGCATCAGCCAGCCGATCAGTGTCAGACGACGCTATATTAGTTATAAGCGGTAATGCCCTTCTATCTAAACCTATGAGCAAGCCGTAAATTTGGAGTAGTCGATTTCTACGCAACCCAGCTGCTATCCGGTCACGGATACTTCTAAAAGTACTTGCAAAGAATGGGAAAAGTCGAAGACCCGTCATGCCTATACATTGATGAGACAAAAGATCCGTAAAGCCGTAAAAGATCTGAATGGTCCAATCAACGCGAACAATTTAGTTACTAACATTCTTTGATAACTGCAAATTCAAGCTTCATTTCTCTTTTCCACCAAAACATATTCCCCTTGACAAATTTTCTTCAATCAACTCAGATATATTTACAAAAGAAATAATTGTGGAAACTGTTAGAAATCATGGTCTTCTGTTTTCTAAAAAAATCGTACTTTTCACGTCGTACTCAGCCGCCAAGTAGTAATATTAAGGGTCAAAAAAACTAGAAACCCTTTCCAAACCATGTTAAGTTTTATCGCAGCCAAATTTTCCACCTACTCCAGAGATTATTGGATCCAACTTTGCTGACTAAAATTTTATATATTCGATATTTTCTGTGATAACCTCTACACACTTACAGAATGGAAAGATGGAATTCCCCAAATGGTCGCGAAAAATTGCGACTTCCGAGAGATCCTCAATCACCTCAGATTCTTTTACAAAAAAAAAAAAAAAAAAAACAATTTTGAATTGTGTGGTCCCTTAGTTAATTTATATACATATTTTTCCAGAAATGTTGAAGCTCAGTCATCTCTGATTTCGCATTAGTGGTTAGAGATTCCTTTACGAACCTACGAAGAGATCTTGAATCCAACTTTCCAGACTAAAATTTTAATAACTCAATGTTTTCTGTGGCAACGCCTACACACTCACAGAATGGAAAGCTGGAATTCGCTAAATGATCGCAAAATAATGCGAGTTGCAACTGAGATATTTCTTAAAGATCGGTATCACTTTCTTTTTGAAAAAGTTCGCAGAGATCTAGATTATGATCTTATTTGAGTTACAAGTTCAACACCCTTATGAGTAAAGTATGGTTAATTCAAGTTCTTGCGGTTTTTGAAAGTATATGAGGTCAATGCATCGACAACCTCACTCTCACTCCTATAATATATCTGTATGATTTTACCTGCCGTTCTTATTCGAAGTCCTATAATTTTTTCAAAACTTATTCTCTCCAAAGCAGTTTTTGCAACAAAAAAGTCCGCTTACGAAACCTTTAAGCGCCCGCTAAGCCTCTGCCATTAACAGCTCCTCAGTTTCTCTCGCGACTCAATACTCGTAACCATTTCTTTGCTGTAATTTATGAAGGTACTAAGCCAAGTTTGACATGTGTGCAAGCGAAAGAAAAAGTTACAACAACGAACAACGTTGGAAAACAACTGCGCTTCTCGTAATGGTTGTTGTAACACACACACATACATACATACATAAATAGAGGTGCACGTAAGAGCTTACGGAAAACCAGTTTTCAGTATCTAATATCAAGTTCAAGGTCAATACAAAATGCAATAATTTTTTACCGCAGTCAACCGCAACTACAACACCACCAATAACAGCAACAAACAACAACACAAAAACAAACGAAGAGAAAAAAACTCGAAAACAGAAAAGCACGTTGAATTTTTTTATGTAAATAAGTAAGTAAATATCAGGCAAAAAAGCAGCAGTAACAACAACAAACACACTCGTAAAATACTTAAATAATCACACACATACGAAGCCGCATACACAGCGCCGAGGCACAGCGACTACTTGAATGGTTAATTAACTAAGCGATTGAGCTGAGCTCCGGCGTTAGTGCGCGCAATATGTGGCTTGGAGCTGCTGCAGCGGCCACGACAACAACAACAACAACAACAAGCAGAACAGCAATAATAATGGCAGCGACAACGGCAACGACTTTGGACTTTTCATTTGACATCGTCATGCAAAACGATTTGCAAATAACGTCGAAGGCACGAACGTTGGCATGGCTAAAGAGCTCAGCTGCATCGTCGTCCGCTGTCGTTTGACGCTCGTCAGGTGTGGATGTGCTGCGCAGCTGGCGGGGGCGGGAGTGTGGCGAAAATGTATGGCTTTAATGGCAATTTGAGCGCGCTAACTTGGCTACAAGCGAAACCAAAGCTAAATCACAGCGTGTGACCGAACGTCGGCACAGCTGCATTGACGATTGAGTGAACGCGATGAGCTACCGCTTCCTTCTGTCCTCCCCCGCCCCTCACCACATGATATATCATTTTGCAAGTGAAAACCATATAATTTTTGTTGGCTTGTTGCGCAATGACGTTTTATTTGTTAGCACCAGAGTTGAGCTTAGAGCTCTTACGGCTCGCTTAAAGTGAGTGTGAGGTTGGTGTGAGGAAAGAATGTACTGATTTTGGAAAATATAAGTTAGATTACGTCTTCAACAGGTTGTTCTCAAAAAACGTAATCTCTTCATGCTTTCCAAAATCTTTAAATCAAGTCCTATCGAAGACGAAACTCTCAAAAATTGTCAAATGAGAAGTTTGGAAGTCTGCAACTTTGTCGATTCTATTAACAGCTTACCATAAACACAAGATTAATGCCATTGGTTTTTGAACAAGACGCTTTTGTCGATTTATGATGTTTTTATGACAAAATTTTATAGGAGTTCTAGGCACTACAACGAACCTGCGTTATAAGCTGTCCAAGTGAGATCCTCTTTTAAAGATCGACCATTTAACTTATCCTAACGAAAATACGGGAGACTCCAACGGAAGGCCAGCACACTCCATAGTTTCCCTAATTAAACACTAACTCCAAAATCAAAGATCTCTCCTATTCACCCTAAACCTACTCAGCAAGAGTTCAGCTCACTAGGAACTTAAACCGATGAAACAGAGTACCCCACTCAAAAGGAAAAGTATCAAATCACCATTATTACCATATTTCGGGGTTGTGATTTACAAAGACTAGTCATTCCTAACGAGCCCACCGCAACCTTAAAATGCATCTACTGAATATGAAAACTTTCTTCTCCCGACTAAAAAATGTCAAATGCTCAAACTTGGTCGAATCTTTACATCAACAGCCAATAGGACAGATTCGTACATGTGCATTAAATTCAAAAGTTAATCCTAGACATCTCATCAAACGGTCGAAGTCGCATCCCGCTGACCCGATGCAGGCAGATTGGCGGTTAAGACGAGTTTGCTTTGTGTTTAGTGAGTTTGGCAGGGAATCATCTACTATGAGCGACTTCCTGCAAACTCTCAATTCGGACCAGTACTGTCAAGGATTGGGTCGACAGAAGGAAGCCATCACCAAGAAGCGGCCAGCTTTTGCTAAAAGGATAGGAATTATATTCTATCTGAAAAACAGTAGTTACGACAGTTACTTAACAAGAGCACCGGGAGTTTTGTTGAGATATTACCAATAGGAACGAGTAATTTAAAATTAACTTAAAAACGGCACCAAGCTATCAAAGAAAATCCATACTGGATGAACGTAACATCGGTCTAGCGAAATGTAAAAAAACAAAACGGCAACTTCGAATCACGTCTATGACATCGTGACAGATGCTGAATCGTCGATTTACGCATATGAGCCCGAAAGTACACGGCAGTCGACTGTATAAGAGTGTTTCAAGATGTGGTACACAACCATTTGCCTTCCAAGGAATCAGGAAAACCAACCGTCGACGAGGGATCGATCACTCTTCACCTCAACAATGTGAACTCTCACACGTCGACTGCATTTTGGACACAAACATCGATTAGATGAGTCATCCGCCTTATAGTCTTGACTTGATACCGAACGACTTCTTTTTATTCCCGTACGCCGTCCGCAGCAACTGGCGCCTTTTACGTCGAGATCTTTAATTGAAAGCGTTCAAAATACGGCTTGTACAGGAACTGAAGCTGCTCGACCATCCCAAGCGCAAGAACTCTTGAAAAGTTCCAAGAACATCCGGCATTTTCGAGCCAATTTTTGTTCAGCATGAGGTCCATTTCTGGATCAAGAGCTTCAAGAGCTGCCATTTCATCTAGAAAAAACAACGGTTTGGTGTGATTTAAGAGCCCGTAGATCCGTCAATAGCGACCGTTATCGTGCCATGATAACCGACTATGTGATGTCTGAAATTGAAACTCGAGATTTCTGTGACATTTGTCTTGTTGAAACCAACAGCACTTCCCACACAACAGACCAAGCAATGCATTTATCGAGAGAACACTTTAGTGAGCAAATAATTTCACGTTTTGGGCTGGTCGATTGCCCACCAAGATCGTGTGATATCAAACTTTTAGACTTTTTCTTGGGGGGATACGTAAAATACAAAGTCTATGCAGACAATCCGGCTTCGATTCAGGGCTAAGAGAAAAACAGTTCGGGTGTCATTCGCCAATCGAAATGCTCGAATGAGACTTAGAAAATTGGACTCAACGGATGGACCATCTCAAACGTAGCTGGGCCAACATTTGAAAGAAATTTCTGTGTGTTTCTTGGGAAAGTGGGGAACCTCAAATGGATGGATCACGCTTTAATACGTCAACGTTTTTCGACACCTGAAGAAGCGGTTCATACCGTCAAAATGCATGTTGAATGCTTACGGATTTCCAATTCTTTAACGCAGAGTCACATTCCTAGACGAAAGAATGTCAAAGAATCCGTCTAAATCCGTCTATTTACTTTAAATACTTAACCATTCAACATATTTGTAATGAGTCCGACACGTGTAATGCAAATTTACATATTAACAACTTAATTTGCATATTGCAATGAAAACAGATATAGATGCATTTAACCTCGTTGGGATGTGCGAACGCTTTTATCATAATTGTAATATTATTTATAAGTTACATCAATTTCTATTATACAATTTTAATAAAATAAACTGAACTCACTTGGTAATCATTCAAAATTACTGGAAAACGAGCAATAATTAATGATTTTGAAATGGTAATTTGTTATTATTTCGCAATTAAATATGTATTCGAGCGTGTGTCTTCAGATAACTCGTTAACTCTAGATATTATTCGCCACAATTCTTATTAGCTTTAGCTGTCGCGCTTTTAGCTGGTTACACTAGGTGAGTAAGCGTTTCTCCAACGCCCTTACTTATCATACTCGCTGCTGCTCGGCTCACCTTACTATTTTACACATTATATGCTCGTATCTATGCTCGTGTATGTACGAATGTGTGCCGTTGTGGTGTTCTAGTGTGTCAGTCGGTTAATGGTGGGAAATCGTTGCACCGCCTGGTACAGAGCAATTAAATTCGTTATTCTGCAGTTCGTAGTGTTTGACTTATTTGCATATTATCATTTAAATATGTTTTAGCTTTAAAGATATACATATGTGTTAAACTTTTATTCAAACAGAGGGTTATCTTATGCGAAGTGTAGTTGCAACAGTTGAGTAGCTTTACAAAGATTAATTATGAGAGTGAGATTAAAGGTGCAGATAGTTCTAACAAAGGTTGGAGTATTCCCTCGATAGCAGATGTAAATCATATTAATTAAAATAATCAAAAGTTAAGTTAAACATATTGGCATGCATCGAACTTAAACACGTATGTTTCCTAACTGGAAAAGATAGCGTTGAGGATAAGCTTTATACACGGTTGCACGGAAGCTATAATCCCTTTATAAGTAAAAAAAATTTCCAAAAAAAAGGAACACCTCACAATCTGCGCCAAGTACTTTGGATTAAACCTCCTCAATCGCATATAAGGTTCTATTGAGCGTATTAAATCCCACTGTCAACAAACTGATTGGATCTTATAAGTGTGACTTTAGGCCTGGGAAACCAACAACTGACTAGCTTTTCCCGATGCGTCAAAACTTGGAAAAGGCTCGTGAAAAGAGGATCAATACACACCACCTCTCCGTGAATTCAAAGCTGTAGCTTGAGCAGAACCAAAAGATCCGTCAGGATCGGAAAGGACCTCTCCGAGCTGTTGGACACCAAACGAGGTTTCAGTCAAGGCGACTCCCTATCGTGAGACTTCTTCAATCTACTGCTGGAGCAAATAGTTCGAGATGTAGAGGTGTATAGAGATGGTACAATCGTCTTCAAGAGTGTACATCTAGTGCCGCCTGCCGATGATATTGGTATCATTGGTCTCAACATCCGCGCCGTAAGTTCTGCTCTCTCCAGACTAGATAAGGCAGCAATGCAAATGGGTCTGGTGGTGAACGAGGACAAGGCGAAATGTCTCCTGTCAAACAAACAGTCGTCGCACCCCGGACTTTGGTCACACGTCACTGTTGACCTCATAACTTCGAAGTCGTTTCGTCTACGACATGCAAACAAACTTCGTTGCAGGCTTGTTTAGAGTATAATATACGAGGTTTGACAATTAAGTAATGAGATTGATTTTATTGCCACGCTTGTGGTAAACCTGTGACCTTTCCCTTTTTTCAGCATCCCTCCCCTCTCTACTGATATATGTACCATCACTCTATCTTGTTTAGTTCGCCTGCTGCGTCAAGTTGAGTAGACGTGTGTTTGTAGTGCTTGTCACGAAAATGGAAAAACGGAATCAAGAGCAACGCGGCGCGATAAAATTTTGCGCCAGATTGGGCGAAACAGCTTCGGAAACGTACGCTAAAATTGTAGGAGTGTATGGTGATAGTGCTCTTAGTCGTGCCCCGGTGTTTCGATGGCACAATGAGTTTAAGGAGGGGCGTGAAAGCGTGAAAGACGAGACGCGGAGTGGGAGACCAGTCGAGGAGCGGACTGACCCGAACGCGCAGCGTGTTCGCGCATTAATCTATGAAGATCGGCGTTTAACAGTTCGAATGTTGGAACTGAGTATGAACCGTGAAACAGTCAGACAAATTTTACCCGACGATTTTGGGATGAAAAAGTAACTGGATCCTTCATCACGACAACGTGTCGGGCACACCGCCCTCAGCGTGTCCCAGTATTTGGCCTCTAAAGGGATCGCCGTGTTGCAACAGCCGTCTTATTCGTCCAACATGTCACCCTGTAACTTTTTTGTTTCCTAAAACAAAATCGGTGGTCAAAGGAACCCATTTTGAGTCGATTACGGACATCCCAGTCGAAGCGTTCCAGAAATGTTACGAACCATGGAAAACGCGCTGGATTCGCTGTATAGCTGTCCAAGGGGACTACTATGAAGGGGATGGCAGAGTTGTAGAATAATTTTCAAATATACGGTTTTTATGGAATCAGTCTCATTACTTAATTGTCATACCTCGTAATACATATATCATAAAATCTGTAAGAGTAGAGGAAACAGCTGCGAAAGTGTTTCAAATAATTAAGCATATAGACCGATGAAACTTTGGCGAACAGCAATAAAAGGACTTAGCTTAAAAGTAGAATGCTTAAAATGGAGTAAACACTAATTTCTGACCAAACCTGATTTTTCGATCTCATTCACTGACCTTAACAATATAAACAGACATGAAAAAGCTGCCAAAAAAGCTAAGAACAGAACTTCGTGTGAAGGAAAAGGAAGACAATACCATAAAATCGCCGTTATTTATAAGTCATGAGAAGCCATACTTGCATTTAAGGAACTAGTTCAATGCAAAACAACCGCCATACTCAACAAGAAAGAAAGAATGAAATCATTGACTTTTCTACAAAAAAAAGTTGAACTTCGAAGTACGTGCTCTAATCATAGATAATAATAACTTAGTGACGCAAAGGAACTCCCCAAAAGCCACAATAAAAACTATAACAATTATTAGTCGCATGTTGGTAAGTGGTTAATTTGCATGTCTCAGAAATTAAAGATATAAATATAATAATTTAAGAATAACAATAAATGAACTTTGTCGACAGAAATCCCCTTTGTCATGTGGAAATTATGGTGAAATTCGCTTAAGAATGTAAACAGTTGTCATACAATAAATAATAATAATAATAAAATATAATAGCTTTGGAGGAAAAAAAACGGTCTGGTGGTACTACCACAGTGGGCTGATTTATGGCAAGAGCCATTAGCTTTAGCTTTTTCTGTTCCGAGCTTAATTATTAACAGTATGTAACTAATTTAATAGCAAATAAATTCAAAAGAAAATTAAAATTAATATTTCTCCAAACAGGAAAGGAATAAAAACATGCAAAAAAAATGGTTTAAATAAAAATATTTCTTAATTTAGCTATAAGCTCAATGCTTAGCTAAAGCAACTCACCAAATAATTTGTGGCTTGTCATTATTCAATATTCATTACGAACACAAATAGCACTATTTTACTGAACACGAGATATAGGTTACCATGCCCCAATTCTACTAATTTTTTACCACACGCACACTAACGATTTTTTACGCGAATCAAAACACGGACACTTACGAACGAACACTTTTTATGTAAGCTCTAACGAAGTCAACCGAACACTTACGACATATACTATTTTCCGATTATATTTATTTTTTACCGAACGCACACTTATAATCGACTAACGCGACCCGAAAAACGAACATTTATGAACGAACACTTTTTATTTAAGCTTTAACGAAGTCAACCGAACACTTACGAGATATACTATTTTCCGATTATATATATTTTTTTCCGAACGCACACTTATAATCGTCTGACGCGACCCGAAAAACAAAGACTTACGAACGAGCACATTTTATTTAAGCTTTAACGACGACAACCGAACACTTACGACATATACTATTTTCCGATTATATTTATTTTTTACCGAACGCACACTTATAATCGACTAACGCGACCCGAAAAACGAACATTTATGAACGAACACTTTTCATTTAAGCTTTAACGACGTCAACCGAACACTCCCGAAATGAAAAAGTGATTATATTGCAGCATTGGCCGAATATATTTTACTCGCACCCGCACTACGAATACCGATAACCGTACACATTTCACATTATTATGAGCTTCACTTGGGAAACGCACCTGAAAGAAACAGAAGAAAATACAAAATTAATGTTATATTCCCAATTAATATTATTTTCGAAAATTTTTACTAGCTATACAAGATAAAAAAATCAAATTATACTGTAAATATCAGGTAGATTTATATCTACATTTATAACATCTGGAAACCTGAATACTCCAGATTGTAACAGCGGATCTTCTCATCGAGAAAATGGCATGAAATATAGGGAATATGGAAGGGCAACTTTGAGGTCTGAGAAGGTGATCGAGGGCAGAGAGTAAGTTTCGTATTGACGAACAACAATAGTGGAGGATTAGACCTATCTTATATTTCTAAAAGACTAATTATTACAATAATATACATCGGGAGAAAGGTTTCTAAAAATAAAAAAAATGCACTCGAAGAAAAAACCACTATATCACTAACTTCACATCCCTTGACTTTTCATTTGATCTCGCCTGACACCAGTTCTTGTGAGTCAGTTAGTACCGTAGTCGACCGGACGTTTCGAATAAATAAAGATTTAAAATTCATACTAGTTCAGCAATGGGATTAGCTTGATAATAAAAAAGGAATGGTTCTTAATAATGAAATATTTTTGAAAGTTGGTAAAAAATATTATAAAATTTAATATCGACACTATGCATTTTCATTTCTGAACACTAGACTTTAAAATTTTCCATATTTTATATACATATACCTAAGTTAAGCTCAGCCAACGTCAGTGATAAGAACCAAAGCTAATTGCTGGACTACTCGTATACTGGAAATACCCAACCTTTGACTTGAGGAAGATTGGTTGCCCAACAAGACCCTCAAAATATTCATTCAAATCAAATTTCTTTCTTAAAAGAAAAAGCAATAAATTTATATTCGTTCTTCGTTTACTACCATCAGTTTGGGTTTACCCATTGGGTAATGAAATTTACCAAACACACCACTCAGACACATACATATGTATGTAAGTATGTATATAAATTAATGATGCCACTGTATGATGTTGTCTGAAGACTCTTTATGACGCTTATCAGATATTTTTTGTTCAATTAGCACTGCGACCAAAGAATACTGAGTACTAAATCTCATAACCAGAAAATATCAATAGATTC
Organism: Bactrocera zonata; assembly: GCA_037783105.1. Lineage (NCBI taxonomy): Eukaryota > Metazoa > Arthropoda > Insecta > Diptera > Tephritidae > Bactrocera > Bactrocera zonata. The sequence continues at coordinate 22,354 of JBAWJQ010002109.1, forward strand.
GTAGAAGAATAGATTTATACACATACATATGTACATACATATGTATAGTATGTATGAGTACCAGCATGTTTGTGAACCCCAAATAGGAGGCTCAATAGTGGCTGATATTTTAGTTTTTTTATATGTTTACCGAATAATACAAGGCTTTGACTCTCAAATTTTATGTTTACTCTCTTAAGCTCATATGTGTAAATAGCTTCTCGATTAAGAGAGAATGGAGCTGGCGTCAAAGATAATGCGCACAGTATCACGCATTTGTTGCAGCTCCCACTCTTTGCTACAAACGAGGTCACTTTGGTAAGGCATTGACCATGAATAAAATATAATTATTTTCGGAAAAAATCATGAACCTCACAAAAGAGGCTTCTTCGTATTGACCACTGCACTTCACCACCTTTTTCTGCTTACAAGCAGACATAGACAATGCGGATAGGACTATAAGGGTCAATGGAACCAATACCAACTACACGTCGTTAGAATGGAGCAGAGTCAAAGAGTTTTTGGTTGGAGAAAATCTTGACAACGAAGTGATTGTCATAAATGGGAACAGTTATATTATATATAAATTGAGTTTTTTTATTAAAGGAGGGTCTTGACAATAATGGAGCTGAAACTCTCACATAGTGCTGCTGTAAAGCATATGGAACATGCGCCTTCAAGTCGACCGCCGACCCAAAATTATTAAATACAATCAATGCTCTTCATCCTCTAGCCAATTTTGTGTGGTTATCTTTCTGATTTTTTCTCTGAAGCCGCTCAAATTATGTGACTTCGTTGCTGACAAAGAGAACCAATAGAGAATTGGATAGTTTTCTCTTGTTGAAAAAGCAAGAATTAAGGCAAGACGGTCCTATGTGAAAACCTCCGTGCTTTATAAGAAAATATATGTATAAGAATGCAGGCGCTTCTAGTTCTTCCAACTTTTTAAAATAATTTTACATTAAACTGATCTGCTTTCATATCTCAAAGTCGGAGAGCCAAAATTTATGCTTAAAATTTTATTGCCAACAGGTCTCAAGTCCATTTGATGAACAAGTTTTCTTTTACACTCCACATTATTGGATCGTATACACACTCGTTCACCACATGGCTCCTTACTCTTCTCTGCATATTTGATCAATTTCTTCGTTGAACTTGCGGTTCCCCGCTATCATTGTTTCATTTTATGGCGCTTGTCCTCTTGACATTTCTATATACAACATAAATATATAAAAATCGTGCATGTGTATGTTTGTCTACAAATTTATGCGTGGTATCAGAGTGCCGCCCGTTCCACTTTCTTAGTTTATTTAAAAATTTCCAATTTTATGCCGCTTTGCAGCTTTGCATAGGCGCCCTATCAGTAGTTGGTTCGTACGTCCGTCCGGGCGCCTGCTTCTGCTTTGCTTTGTTCTATGTCTTCAGACAGCAAAGTTTGAAGGTTAATTATATCACATGCACACGCATTCAGTATCAACAGAGTCCAAGCTCTACACAAAAGTTTCTTGGACTGCTTCTTTGCTTTTTGCTCGAACTGATAGTACGAAAGTCTAACCGTACATTTCCATGCTTCTGGTGTTATTTTATTTTAATTGTTTTATTTTTTTCTTGTATTCGAGTTTTCAATTTCAATTTCTGTCCTCTCATTCTTCTTTGCGCGTCTTAAATACAATTTTGATAAGTTCTTTTTTTTTTAACACTGAAGTTTATTTGGTTTTGGTTTGGGAAGCGTGTATTTTGTACGTATGAAAAGCTTTCCGCATGTCCCATAAACCACAAATTCTTGGTGGCAGATCATAGACTCTTCTAACATGGGTTGAAGATTATGTGTCGTTGTCTAATCTTCTAACTTTATTGGAGTAGTTTTAAAGATTTAGCACAACTAAAATCTGGTGAGCGATCTTTCGACCCTTTATCGTTTTTGTGAAGCGATATTTTGTTGTGCAGAATCTAATTGTTCTTTATTGGGTAGGCATCGTCTACGAGGTTATAATCGAGTTTGAAACAGCGTCCCATTCGTTCTTCTTTTTCGCTGATTGGCGCCAATGGAGCCAGGTTCTTCTCCACCTGGTCTTTCCAACGGAGTGGAGGTCTTCCTCTTACTCTGCTTATCCCGGCAGGAACTGCGTCGAATACCTCCAGAGCTGGAGTGTTTTCGTCCATTCGGACGACATGACTTAGTCAGCGTAGCAGTTGTCTTTTAATTCGCTGAACTATGTCAGTGTCGTTGTACATCCTTGCACACCTCATCGTTTCATCGCATGCGATATTCGCCGTGGACAATGCGCAAAGGACCATAAATCTTCCGCCGGATCTTTCTCTCCAAAACGCGTAACGTCGACTCATCAGTTGTTGTCTTCGCCCATGCCTCTGCAACATGTAGCTGTACGGGGATGATGACTGACTTGCAGAGTTTGGTCTTTGTTCGTCGAGATAGAACTTTACTTCCCAATTGCCTACTCAGCCTGAAGTAGTACCGTTGGCAAGAGTTATTCTGCCTTAGACTTTTAGGCTGACGTTGTTATTGGTGTTAATGCTGGTTCCAAAATAGATGAAATTACCTACGACTTCGATGTTATGACTGTCAATAATGTCGTGGAGCCAAGCCGCGAGTCCCCGTTTCCAACCAGACTCAAACGCTTTATCAAATCTAAGTCTCTTTTTTTAGTCTTCCGATGTAGGCGTTCCTTACATTCGAACTTTGTTATATGGCTGCGGAACACTTTAATAGTTCCCCGATCCATCTTCGGAATAAATGGGTCCAACATAGGATCTTGAAGCTGTGAACGTCGTCACAGCAACTCTGATTTCAGCAACAATTGAGCTGGTGTCACAACTGTCACACACAAAACTTTGTCACTAAATTCAATTTCTGAAATAATTATACGTAAGCAATTATAACATAGAGAGACAGCCGAATTGGCGAATTAATATCAAAGGTCAGTCAACTTACGCTTTGTAATTAGTCAAAAAAGTGTTGACAGTGAAAAAATGGCAAGGAAGGAGAACCAGGCAGGAAGACAACAAAGAAGATGTATGGCATACGTTTCGGTAAAGGTGTTGATCCGCTGTCAGATTGACAGAGGCAGGAGACAGCTGTCAGTGATAACGCTAAATGACAAGCGCTAAATAAAGTGATGGAAAGAGATCGGAAAATTTGGCCGGTGTGTGGCATATTTTATCATACTTCGTGACCACTACGCTATAGATTGCATTGGCAGAAAGAGAGAGAGAGGGAAATTTTACCACTAATTTTATGTTTCCACTCGCTCAGTCTTTATTGAGTATTGAAGAGAGACTGCAAGTCTGTTTAATATATATTTATCCCACAGCCAATATTTTACCACCCACCTTGGCAATTACTTTTATTCGCTGCCATTCTTTGACATTTATTTTTGTGCAGCGTAAATATAATTCATCATTTTATGAACGCGTAAAATTTTTCGCAAGCTATTTAAAATGCTATAATCCCTCTTTAGTATTTAATAAATAAATTCTTGTTTAAAGGCAATAAATTGAAATTATCACAATATTTTTACAAAAAAATATAGGTAAAAAAAATTTCTACGCTGGTGACTGACCTCTGCACCGACAAATCACCTCCTTTCAACCATTTCAAGCACCTTAGCCACCTTAGCGCTCAATGGACAACCCGTGCCTCCTGCGGTTTTACGGAACCTGTTTTTATTTCCATCAGCTATTGACCGCATATTGGTTTATACCCCAGCAATGAGTTACAAAGAGTATAATGGTACAATAACACCTAAAATTCATGGAGATGGATCTATACTTAGCTTGTAACGAAAACGATGAGCCTAACGGAAATGTTAATAGGTCAACCAAAGAAACATTAAAAAAGTCCACAAAATAATTTTTGACAATCGCAAAGTGAAGTATAAATCGCTAATATTTGGATATGAGAAAGTTCTGTGAGAAGTAGAAGTCGTGCGAGCTCACTTCTGACCAAAAACACCGACGAGTTTCTGATTCGGAGCAGTGTTTGGAGATGTTCAAGCGTAATAAACCCAAGTTTTTGCATCCATATTCGACAGTGGATGAAACATGGCTCCAAAATTTCACTCCGAAGACCAATCGACAATCATCCGAGTGGACACACACACAATGAACCCGCTCCAAAACGTGGAAAAATGCAACAGTCGGATGGCAAAAGTTATGGCGGCGTCCGTATTTTGGGATGTGCATAAAATAATTTTTATTAAATATCTTTAAAAAGAAAGGACTATCAGCTGCGACTATTAAATTATTGGACCGTTTGAAGGTCGAAAAACGGCCACATTTAAAGAACAAGAAAGTGCTATTGCACCAAAACCATACACCGTATCACAAGTTAGTGAAAACGACAGCAAAAATTCATAAATTGGGCTTCGAATAGGGTCCGCACCCACCGTATTCTCCAGATCTAGCCCCCAGTGACTATTTCCTGTCCTCAGATCTCGTTCACTGGAAAGAAGGTTTCGTCGAACGAAAAGGTTATCGCCAAAATTGAAGCCTACTTTGAAGCAAAGGTCCAATCTTCATACAAAAATGATTTCGAGAAGTTGGAGGGTCCCTATAATCAGTGTATCACAATGTAAGAGATTAATGTTTAATAAAAAAAAGGGGTCTTTTCAATTGACTTGTTATTTTTTGAAAGCATCGGAGTGTCTTTGAGTTTAGAGTATTTTCTGCGATTTTTCGATATCGACTTCTACATTCTGAAAGCTAGGAACCATGCGAAAAGACGCCAAAATCCAGAAAGAGACCATGGAATCCGATAAAGGCCGACAAGTAGCATACCAGTTATCCGGCGAGAGCTCATGCTAAGAAACATGGAGATGTAATGAGAGACTTTGGGGACCAGAGAGAGTCAAATATAAGTAGTTAGAACCGGAGAAAGTCGTAAAGTAAGAGGCACAGGTGAGAGGTGGCTCTCTCCTGAGAACTTTTGATAGTTCGATAGAATTAGTAAGTACTGTGATAACCGGAAGCAAGGAGAAGGAAAAACCAACTGTCGTTCCCACGGTGATCGGGACCCTCATTTTTTATCCGGCCAAGGCGTGGACTAATTGACTAATTCTAAAGCAAGCAGTATGAAGAGAAACTAACTACCAATAAAAGTTGGTACTGAAGTCTTTCTCTGAAAAAGCTTTTATTTTTACAAAAAGCGGAAAGATACAAAATGTTTGGCCGGAACTTAGCACTTCCCTACCGCTAATTTGTTATTGCTTTTGCTTCTGTTTTTTTACCTCATTCACCGCCACACACTCGGCCACTTGACGGTCACATAAATTACGACAGATGCTTAATAAAGCTTTCGCTGTCACATTCCTGCGGCGGTCACTATAACTTTGCCATTTTTATTTCTGCATATGCACAACTCACTCATATCTCGTTCACAGCGCGCTTTTGTGAAAATTCATTTCATCAACAAAAAGATTAATTTTTGTCAAACGCGCCACAATTGTTTTTGTATTTTTTATTTTTGTTTTTGTTTTTATATTTTTCCATTTTTATTGCTGTGCAAGTGGCTCGCAGCATCTGGTCAGTAGTCGGCAGGAGCAGCGCGGCGCTCGGCCCAACCACACACGAGTGCCATCCATCGCGCAACTCATCCATCGTGTGATTTTTCGCATAAATTTTCGCGAAATTAAGCGCACAGATTGAAAATTGTCAGTGAAATATGGTAATAATGGACAGACAGTGCGACATATGGATATATATATTCCGATGTATGTATATATGTATGTATAAGCATATATAATTGCCGCTTGTAGATATTATGTAGGGTATATTTTGCAATTGCAGGCAGTTTTCGCTCTCAATTTTACATGCAATTTGTTGCAGAATTTATTGCAGTTCACAAATCTGTTGCATTCACTAGCCTAAAGATCTATGGGCGCTCGACTCTTGCCAGTAGGTGTCATTAAGTGTGGCATTTACAATGGGAAGTGTTCTGGAAATAACGGTACATTGACACCGCAAACGTTAACTGCAGTAGAGCATAATAGCTTTGTCTAGTGGTTCTTGAACTTTTGCATTGAAATAAAAAGGACGCAACAAAAATTATTACAGGAAATAATGGTATGCGAAAATATCTAAAATAATTTAGGTCCTAATAACAATAAAGTGATACGCAAGATGTCTAGTAAACTCTTCCTCTTCACTAAAGTTAGCCTTTTTTTCAGTTGTAGGGTTTCTAACTGGTCATTGCCCTATCAGTGTTCACACGACATGGTTGAAAATTTCACCGAATTCGAGTTAAAAAGCTGTTTCGACGTAGGTTAAGGACAAAGAACACAACACTTTTTTCTTGACTCCAATTGCCTTTGTGAAGTCAATGCTTGAACACCTGGGAATTCACACTTTTAGGTATCCCAGTGGGCTGGTGGATATAGAAATAATAATCCAAAGCATATTTATGTTGACCTCAAGACATTTTGTCTACTCATAAGATCTGACCGAAAGAGTTTTATTTTCTGGCCTCATAAATGACTGCGTGTAGTCCAAGTGTGATCCCAATTTTGAGGATCAGCCATTGTATCTAGTTAGTTAGGTAGAGTGGCTGTCTAACGACGCACCTATATAGGTCTTTAGGAGGCCATTACTCTATTGGCTCTTCTCTGGACCACCCCGTGATTCTGATGAAGCTCATCAGTAGGAAAAGTTTTATTTGTGCAACATCCGAGACTCCGTCAAGAAACTCTCAACCGAAAGTTGCAATTCTTGTCCTCTATAGAGACTTACATTCGCACAGAAGATTTTTAATAGTTCTACTTTCTGACAGCTTCTACAAAGGTCTTTATACGTTCCTTGCTTGTTGAGCAGGGCCGAGATTGATTCGACAGAGACTCAGCTACGATTATAACATTTTTGTAAATTAAATATCTCTAGAGGCATATAAATTCTCTTCAGGAGTATGTTCTGTCTAGATCATCTGCTTCACAGTTCCCAGGGATATCACTATGCCCTGGAACCCTTTGCAGTTTTATTGAGAAATAGGATGTTAGATCCTCTAATAGATTAAGGCATTTTTTTTTTAATTTTGACGAAAGCCATTATTCCTAACATTCAAATCGTGAAAACTAACAGAAGAAGAGTTGAAAGTCGCTTATAGGTACCGAAACCTCTTTGACTAAAACCTTAACAGATTCAAAAGGCTGGAACGAAAACCATTAGATCATGGTTGTGGGGATTTATATTATGCAGAGTAAAAGTTTCAGAACCTTAAAACTGAATCTAAGTTAAGCAGGAGAAGAGTGAAGAGTTGCTTATAGGGCACCGAAATCCTCTCTAATCAAAACCGAGAACAGATTCAAAAGGCTATAACGAAAACCATTAAATTATTTTTGTGGGTCTTTGTCTTATGGAGAATTATTTCACGAGAAGAAAATCTTCTAAAGAGCTTTAAGGGGGTATTCTAGTCTAGAAATTTAAAAAAATCGAATTTTTTTTATATTTTCAAAGTTTAACTATTCAAGAATATGTGTACAAGAGGATTTTTCAAAATTCAAATTATTTTCGGAGATATACATAGATATTTTTCTGACTCGGTATCCAAACTGGTTCGGCCGGAACGCGAAACTTTAAACGCGTTTTTCTCAAAACTGACTTTTTCCGAACGATTCCCACGATTTCTCAGGTTCTACTGGACCGATTTACTTGGAATTTTTATAGAGTCTTCTTTATAGGATTGTCTATCCACAAATTTTTATTTTTATTATTTATTAGGCAGTCGCCATTTTGTGAAAAAAAATTTTCTAACTTTTCCGTAGTTCCGGCTATTGCGACATTACGAGTATTCTAGATTAATAATCTTTTTTTCTTTTTGGTTTCAGATAACTAGGAGTGTTAAAATCATGGGTGTGGTCACGTGGAAATTATTAGGACCCCCCACTTCGTCAGCTCATAATTTTTGAAATTTTTTACTTTTTTTTAGTTTTTAATTTTTTCTCTACTCTTCTAAAATTAACAAATAACTAATAAAAAAAATAGATAGTAAAAATATTAATTGCCTTTTTTTACACTTATTACCTGAAATTCATGCTTCTAGACTAGAATACCCCTTTAAGAGAGTTGAGACTTCTTGATCCCGTAGCCGATCTTCAGAAGCAGAAGTTGAGCAAGATTTTTCTGCTTAAAATTATCTCACATCCAAAATCCAACTTTTTTCTAAAGTTATTTCAGAAAAATGTTTACAAATAGGCTCCCATCTCGAAAACTGTTTGTCGGATCACCTTGAAATTTTTGGAGAATACTTTCAAATGCTTGCACATTAGATATATATACAAAAATAAAAATTGATTTTGGAAATTCACAAGTTAATATAACCCCATTCACTATTAGCATATATTAAGAACACAAATCAGTAAGTTTTTCATCTTCTCTCGAATCAAAATCAATTTACTTTTAATCAACTTCCCCAGTTCTGAACCGGCAATTTATTTGCCTCCAAATTAATTCTTTCATTACTTTCATTTATCCAAATAATCATTAACCGTTATCGTCTATTCATTTCCTTATTTCCACAACTCCAAAATTTCTCTGCCCACTTCAGCTTCCACTGCTCCCTTCTCATTAAAATGCACTACCAATGCCTCAGATATTTATCAACTAATCAAAACATATTTCTCTTTGCTTTTCTTTATTTCTTTCTCTATTTTATTGGTTAAGACCCGATTATAACTGTAGCTATTAATATAACTACAATTGTTGCTGTCAGTCACCGAGTTTTCCAAAGTATATTCTCCCCAGCAATTTTTCCCTTATTCTCACTTTGTAAGTATTAATGAACATTGGCTATCGAGCATTTGCATATTTTATTTTGCCGCAATCGCTTTGGTAAATATTAGTTGATTTTGTATAAATAAACGGTTTTGTATCAAGAACAGCCTGGGGCTTACTTAGCTTTAACATAGGAAATTTACTCATACGCAACGCCTATTGATTATTACTTTAAGCTGAGGACATATTGTGGCGAAGTGCAACAAAGCAACGAGAGATGTAGATGAGATCACATGACGTAAAAGGAAATGTCAGTGAAGTTTTTCTATGTACATAAATAGCCTTCAATAATGTGCAACCACCCTAACGTAATCTAATTACCGAGTACTAAAACGCTAGGCTAATTTAATACCAAATTTTTTTCTTCGAGTTTCTTTTCCCATTGAGAATCACAGGGCTTCTAGTGAACACAAAATTGTCAAATATTCGCTCGTCACATTCACTCGTGCGAATATAAGTGAACACCCCCAGAATTGACAGGCTGCTTGTCACTAGTTATTCTCGCCAAGCCTAAAAGCAAAGTGAGCGCAAATTTTACGAGCAAACACCCTAAGCCAATTGCCTATTTCACTTAATTTGATTCAATTTCGATTGTCACACGCCCAAATGGTTGTGGGTCAAATGTATGTAGTAACTAGTTTGGTGATAAGTTCAGGGAGGTTGGAAAAGTCAGTAACATTGGTGTGTTGGTTATGCCTTCTGGGAACGTGGGAGTCATTAAAATTCTAACGGCGTTTTAAGAGGATTCTTGTTTCGCTAAGCTATGTAAATAAGAAACAATAAGGTGAGCTGAGTAGAGTACAGAGAGCAATATATCTAGCAAGCTATCGTTATCCTAATAATATTCGGTCGCGTATGGCCTCTCCAGTATACAAATCGACGCTAATAATAAAGTTTTAAGTTAAGAGGAAAGGCATCCACTCCGTTGGAAGGACCAAGTGGAGAAGGACCTGGCTTCGCTTGGAATATCCAACTGGCGCCACGTAGCGAAAAGAAGAAACGACTGGCGCGCGGTTGTTAACTCGGCTATAATCGCGTAAGCGGTGTCTACGCCAATTAAGAAGGAGAAGAATAAAGTTTTATCCGGATTTTTTTGAATTCAACAAGTCAACGCAAACGTTTAAAGATGATTTTTAAGAAGAAAAGAAGACAGAATTTATTAAAGAAGCGAATACTGTTTAAAAAATAATGGGTCTGTCAGTTTAACAGCGCACGAACTGCCTTTATTATTTCACCAAAAAAGTGTGCGATAGAGACAGAACACTAGAAGTCAAGGATGGACTAATCTCAACATCTTTTATGGAATGAAGGAGAAATTAAAAGCATAGTGCGACCAAAAGCAATCGAATACGCTGTAGATGGGGCGAAGTCGCTGAAGAAGAGACACATTGAGGTTTTTCAAAGCTGGATACGAAAAACTAAAGGGAAGGTTGAGAGAGGAGTTTGCTCTAAATCAAGCAGAGGGGACTGCCTTTAAGGTGGCAGCAGATGTATTGCTCCAAAGTGCAGCCTTCTTCACCCTCTTATTCTCATTATATCGAATCGGGAATGGGCAAGGTTTGCATTGTCCTTTTCGGTTCTAACGCTGAACCTTTGGACGCATGATCTAAGCAGGCGCTAGTCAAAATTTACAGCTTCTGTGCGACTGGTTCAGAGTAGAACGCGTTGAGATCCACTGAACTAATTGTTCTCAGCAAAATTCGTCTTGAGAGTATTCAACGCAATACCCGCTGGTGGAAGCAGAGGAAGAAAACCTCCATTCCATTGGTAAGGCCAGGTGGGGAAGGACTTGGCTACACTTGGAATCTCCAATCGGCGCCAAATAGCGAAAATGAAGGTAGAAAGGAAGTAAGAATTCTTGCTGGATAATTTCCAACACGTGGGCATGTGATAAGGCTGAAAATCTTGTCGGATACTATAATCTGTTTGAGGTGGAAACATCCAGGCACTCTATTGTTCAGCTCTTGCAAGACTTTAGAGGGTATTTTCGACAATATTTGGGAGTATTTAGATATCACAATAAACAAGCATTCTTAGCTTTCTAAGTGGGATCCAATTTTCTTTTCGGGTCAATCTTTTAAGCTAACTTAATCTCTTTTTACTAAAAGAAGATGATGAGATACAACCAGCAAATATTATATCATAATGGAGGGTGGAGAAATGTGTAGAAGTTCACGCAAATTCTCTGAGCGCCATACCCTAGCAGCTCACTTCCGGTCTGAGACCAAGTATTCTTTGGGTAGCCAAAAAAAACTTCCGTTTAAAGGCGAGCTAAAGTGAGAAGGCAAAATATTCCAGGGTTGTGCGCTAGGTTTGTGATCCGCAACGTAAAAAACGCTACCAATGAAACGAAAACAACAGCCTCATAATACTTTAGCGTCGAGTAATATAAGACACTTCTTATGAGCTAAAAAAATCTACAGTACTTTTACTTACGAGGTCAAGAAAGTAAGAAATGAGAACTATAAGCTCAGCTGCTATAAAAGAGATCGCGCACAATTTCTTACATATTTTAAGTGAAAAAGTTTACAACAACTTCCATTCATTCATAGTAAATGCATTCGGCTCTAAACTGGCAATTATCCACTTATGCTAAATGCTTAATAATCATTACTTAGATGCCGTGCATAAGCATTACATTAATGTTAAATGGTCACACGCAGCTTTGAATGCGCAACAAATACAGACTAGCATATATGTATGTATGTATGTTTATAGGCATACATGTACATATACATATGTATGTATGCTCATCAATAAATTCATTTTCAATTCAACTCGCTAATTCATACGGCCATGAAGTATATTAAAATTCCACATAACTAACCAAGAGAGTTCTTGTAAGCCGACGATACTATTATACAACAACAAACAGGCATATATTACACATATACTTATACATATACTCTATGGTATGTGGTATGCATATGTGTATAACATAAAAGCAACAACAATCCACATAGATTGTTGTAAGCAAGTAATGGGTGCTCATCCACCAGCTCAGCGTTCACCACCTACAGCGCTTTAAAGCGCGTCTTTTTTCTCAACCGCTCAAGTCCAAGTTTGTCGCTTGGACATTGGATATGGAAAGCGTAGAATACAAGCAGTCGAGCGCTTTAAGTCAGCATTTATGTAAGCAAGTAAGTAAGTAAGTAAGTAGGTGAGTTAGTGCGGCATATTTTATTTATGCTTGGACTTCCTCATTCTCGCATACCGACGTTGTTAAATTCTTATGTACATATATATATGTACATATATGCGTATGTATGTATTACCAATATTTACATAATAAATGAGTGTGAAAAGGCGCAGAGTCCGTACGCTAAGCGACTACATGGCCTCCGGTAGCTGAAATCAAAGTCTCAAGCGGAGCTGGCTGAACGCGCTGTCGGCTTAACTAGTTCACAAATTAGGCGCGAAATTTCAATGACAACAATAAATTACGTTTGTTAAGTACATTTATATTTACTTTAGGTTATATTTGGCTGCCTTTTATTATTTTGTACCCTTAAAATGTAGTCCAAAACTTTACAAAATATTAAAAAAAAAACAATCTTCCGAGACAAAACCGCTATTTTACTAACTCCCACTGGAAATTTACTATCGTAACTAACGAACGTAAGACTTGTTTGCTAGTTTGAATTTTCCGGATCCCAAAAAATTTTTCCTTTAGCAAACAAGCGGTACATTCTTGCTTTTCCTATAAAAAGATCGACCACTATAGTTTTTTTAAATTTAATACTTATAGGTTAGGCAAGGTCGTAGGGATCCAAAATCAATGAAACTCACTTGGACAGATATTCGATACCATGAACTCCTACAGGGTTAATTACCAGATCCTCATCATTAATATCAGTCCCAGCCACTTCGCTATGTTTGTCAAAGGTGTGTCTACCGAATTATTTCAATCTCAATCTGGCAAAAGATGGGCGATAAAGAAGGAAGTGACAAGATGACCTGCTTAGCTCACTGGAGTTCAAAAGTACAACACCAGAACGCAAGCAGTCATCGGTGGCCTTCTAGCCACCGACATTGCAGATTCCAGGGATTCCGCTGAGGCCGGACACACATACGAATCTAAAAATAAATAATCTTCAAGCTATTACTATCCTTAAATGGCCGCTTAGCTGTCTGAATGAATGCACACATCTCTGACGGAAGCTGCACTTCGAAGCAGTATATCTACTGTGACCTTGTTAGCAGCCACCTCCGCTTGGAAAACGCTCCTAAGGGTTAAGGTGGTAATCTGAAACTTGTTGGAGAGCTCACGACAGCAGACCTTCCACCCTCCGTATTAACTTCGATCCATCTGTAAAAAAGCTCACTGTACCCTTTCTCTAACAGCTTCGTCCCACCCAAAAATCCTTCGCAGGGGTCTGAGCCGAGAATAAATTGTCAGGAGAACGTTCTGCGGTGAAGTGATCTACGTAGAAACTAATGCAATGAAAGCGGTAGAGAATTTCAGTGTGTCACTGCCCGAAGCCCCTCATATACCCACCTTTCCGAGGTCTAGTAGCAGTCTTCGCCGCCAAGCACCTACCAGCTTGGTCTACAGGTGCAACGTGTAGAATGTCATTGGGTAGGGGTAGTCATTAGTGTACCACAGATGGCGATAGAGCTACTCTTTGAACACGCTACAGCTGCTCAGATAGTGTGGTTTTTCCAAGCGCCTCTTCCAGCCTACGAGCCCATAACTTTTTGTGAGAGGCCCCACCTCTTCCGGATTACTCATCAACAACAGTAAGACGACTGATGGCTTTTTACTCTCTCCTCGATGTTCGGCTTTCACCGAAGCTTCCTATCAAGGATAAGCTTCAATTACTTCACTCTGTCCAACGGTTAAAGAATAGCACCGCTCAACGAGGGGAGAATAACAACCGAGATTGTATATCCTAGTAAATAAAACTAGCTGGGTCTTATTTGGATTTATGGCTAATCCAATTCTCTTTGTCCCCTACAAAAAATTTTCGTATGCATAAAACTTAAATAAGTTGAACTCAGAGTTTCTCATACAGCAAGATTGCAAGGGGTTGGACTTTGTTTCTAAACTGTAACTTTAAAGTTTCCCACTACGGCTTTAAAAACTCAAATTTTCCATGCTTCATTATTGACCAGTCCGAATTCATTTAAAATCTGCCTTACTCGTTTCTTTATCTCACCTTTGTCAAACCTACAACTTTGTAAACGTTTTTTGTTTTACTTTTCACTTCTGTATCTATTGTATTTAAATTCTCACCTATATTATTCTAGTACTTTATTTTATTTTCCATTTCTTCTTCGTTATTTACTCATCTATTTACATTTATTACTATTTCTCGCTTCGTACCACGCACTAGGAACGTTTCAAGCTATAAACACGCATTTCTAAGAATACTTATTCAAATCATACTTTTGCTCTTCAGCATTATTTTGTTATGTTGTCTTCTTATTTTTTTCTCGGTCGCTTAGTATTCTTGTTATCAAACACCTTTAAGCATTTCCTGCTACGTCAATTCCACTTTCGATTTTCGGCAAATTGATTTGAGAATATTTTAGTTATTTTTTTGTGTTTTTTCCCCCGTCTGCTTTCGTTATGGTCGCCTCGTTGTCATTGTCCGCGGTACGTAATTAATATTCTATTCAAATGCGTCGAAGCGGTAATCAAAAGACACACATTTTTCGTTCATTCTTTTGGTCACTCTCACTTTCATTTCGGGACTTGCATAATAGTTTCGTAGACGAATATTATGCATATTAGTTCGTTTGCCTCTGGTTGGCATAATTGGATATTCTATGCTAATTTGATGTTGGATTCTCTCTTTTCTTAATTCATTTTTTTCTAAATATTTATACTTTTTTATTTGAAGAAAAAAAGTTGCATTTGATCTTTTCGGTTTTCTCTTCTATTCCTTCCTTTGTTCTTTCGAATTCTTAAAAAAGTTGGGTACGTCGAAATGGATCACCCTTTATTAACTATATACCTTGCAAAAGTGAGTGTTCAATGTTCTTAATTATATCAAAGCATATGACGATGACCTGAGGACTCGCTAACTTAATCTTTAGTTGTATCATACTCTTTCGAAGAGCGTAAAAAATCTCTAGATTCTTTTAGACTTTTAGTGTAGACATTTTTGAAAAATATCGCTATAGAAGAAGCAGATTCCAAACGAGGATTGTGTGATTAACGAAAAGTCTCAGCAGAAAAAAACAGAAGACAGATTAATAACTACTTGTAGGGATAGGAAGATGAGAGATATTCCAAACAAGACTCCTAAAAAACGAGAGAGAGAAAGGTCACGTTTCAAAGTTACTTGAAGATGCATATCTAGCACTATCAATGCATGGACGTCGTAAAAAAGAAGCTAAAAAAACATAAAATATAATATATAATAAGAAAATCAAACATAAAATTAAGTAGTCTCGCTGCCATGGTGATAAAAGAGCGAGCGAACAAAATAAGAACCGAAATAAAAGCAGCACAGCTTAGGAAGACGAAGATGCGAGCTACTCAATGCCTATCAAAAAGAATATGTTCTAAGGCTTTGGTAAATACATACATATAGTATGTACAAGTATATTTGTAAAAATGTATATATGTACTTGTATATAGTATAAGAATATGTATACATACATATGTACTTCTGAGCAAAAATTTATTCCAGCAGCCACACACACACACATACACACCTAATCATGCTCATATAAATCGCACAAATCGCATAAATATGTTAATTGAAATTTATGATGTGCGTCGGCAACAATAAACGCAACAACAACAATTATTACTACACAACAACAACCGTATGCTACCATAGAACGGCCGGAAAATAAGAAGTAACAACAACGCCGCTACTGTCAGTCAAAACAACAAGAACTTCGCTTGCCAACACACACACACATTTATGTAAATATACAAGTATATACACACACATATACATACACGCAGACAAATTCTCAGCGACTAATTCAGTGTACGCAGTCATAACAACAACCGTCAGATTGAAAATAATTTGCGATTTGCACGTCGTTTTGGTTCGAAAGACGCGGCGAATACGCAACTGTTTGTTTACTTTATTGCTGTTTTGAACTTGTTGTTGCAATTTTTTTTAGTATTTGTTCTAGTATTTTTTTTTTAAGTATTTGCTGTGGTATTTTTTCTAGCTTCTTGTTAGATTTGGGTTCTTACATTTTTTTATTGTTTTCACTTTTTCCTTCATTCTCTTCTCAATGATCTTTTTTCTCTACAGTCTTTGTTTATTTTGCTGACTATTTTTGCATAATTTTGAGCTTTTTTTATTTAACGGCTTGATTATACAAGACTTCGCTACATTTCTTGTTCTTCGTTTTAGCCTAATTTACAGCTAGGTGGTTTAGAATTCTTGTTTCTTTGATTTAGTGTCACTGCTGGTCTTCTTCAACCGCTTCTCGTTCGTTGAAGGTCAAATGTGTGCTTTAGTTCAAATGCGAAAAATCAACGGTATTTAATTAAAGATTTAAAGATGTAGATTTCTGTTCTTCATTGCCGACTTTTTGTTGAACTCTTTTAAAATGGAACACCATATGCTATTCGAGGTAGGAGGCGAGAGTTCTCTAACTTTCGAAACCGTTAGTCTGTCATTGAGTCCTCTAATTTTAATATTACATTTCCAGGATATACCATATTCAGGTATGCATATAAGAGAAAAGGTTAGAGATAAAGGTAGGAATAGGGATAGAGATAGAGATAAACATAAAGATAAAGATAAAGATAAAGATAAGGATAAAGATAAAGATAAAGATAAAGATAAAGATAAAGATAAAGATAAAGATAAAGATAAAGATAAAGATAAAGATAAAGATAAAGATAAAGATAAAGATAAAGATAAAGATAAAGATAAAGATAAAGATAAAGATAAAGATAAAGATAAAGATAAAGATAAAGATAAAGATAAAGATAAAGATAAAGATAAAGATAAAGATAAAGATAAAGATAAAGATAAAGATAAAGATAAAGATAAAGATAAAGATAAAGATAAAGATAAAGATAAAGATAAAGATAAAGATAAAGATAAAGATAAAGATAAAGATAAAGATAAAGATAAAGATAAAGATAAAGATAAAGATAAAGATAAAGATAAAGATAAAGATAAAGATAAAGATAAAGATAAAGATAAAGATAAAGATAAAGATAAAGATAAAGATAAAGATAAAGATAAAGATAAAGATAAAGAAAAGAAATAATACATTTTTTCATTCATTCATTTCATCATTAAACATTTTTGCTCAAAATTTAGTATTCGTCTAATAAGCATTAAACTGCAGATTTCTGTTTATCCCATCCACTCTTTTCCGCTCAAATTTCTACTTGTCATCTTGCGTGTCAGTTTTAATTCAAATTTTATTAGCCACAATTATTGTTGTTGCTTTGCTAAATAATTTTTTTTTTTTGTTTGTTTATTAATATTTTGTTCCATTATAATGTGTGTAGCCGGCCGTCGGCGCGCTGTCTTTGCTTTTCAAACGACCATTGTTTTAAATAATAAATTAATGTATGTTTATATGTTGACTTAATTATTTTTTTACTTTTATTTTCATTTTTTTCAGTTTTTGAGCTTTTTTTGTTGCTGTGCGTGTGTCTATTAAATTTTGGCGCACGTCAAAATTTATTTAGATTCTGCGCTGAACCAAAAGTCGTTTTTCGCTTTGCTCGCTTTTGTGTTAATCTATTTCAACTAAATCGCTTCTTCAGCTTCCGCTTGTCTGTATTTATTGTTTTTCGCATTTTTGTGGCTTTTTGTTTAGTAGTTTTATTTTTTTCCTTTATTTTTGTTTCTTGTTTTTGTCTTTTATGAATTATTTTCCCTGCTGTTTTCTGCTTTTGCGGCATTAATAAAAATAATTTTGGTTTAGCATCTTTCTGTTTCTTATTGAGCTTTGGAATTTGTACCTTTATAATACTATGAAGATTTATTTTATTGTCTTATGCTAAAACAGCATGATTCGTCTGACTCCACGGCTTGTTATTCCAAGACGATAAACTGTTCTTGATGCATAATTGTTTCACGACTAAAAGTGCTGAAGAGAGTACTCTCTTTAAAGATTGTGACTCATTTTTACTCTCAAAAGTCCTATTTACTAGATAATAACTGATCCAATGCAAATACGAAACTAGAGCCATAGCATTATACTCAGTCAAGCTTAGAAACACTGGATTATTCCAGCCAAGAACTGTAAACGCTTGTTTGCAGCATAGACATTCCACTCTGTGACTCATTTTTACTCTTAAAAACCCAAATTACTAGATAATAACTGATCCAATTCAGAGGTAAGAAAGAAAGGGTTGAAACCCGTTTAGTCGTAGAACTACTAATGAAATACTTGTCAAAAAGTCCAGTCTGAAAAATATTTTTAGATAAAATTTTGAGATGGGGTATCGGAAACGATGGTTCGATGATACAATTGAGGAATGTGACAAAAACGAAAGAGATCAAGGTGTAACTTCACCAGGCTATGACAAGGCAAATTGAGACAAATTTTAGTTTCTGGTATACATAAGTATATTGAGAAATTGCAATTAAATTCTCAAATTTTGTATTTCTAACCAAAATTCGTGTGCGGAATTGTTGCGAATGTTGGAAAAGCGTTATGGGAAACAGTTTTATCAAGAACATAAGCCTGCGAGTGGTACAAAGCCTTCGGTCGAAAGATCGTTGAAGACATGCCTCGTTCTGGACGACCTTTGACTTCTTCAACTGATGAAAAAAAAATTAATGATATGGGCCTTGAAAATCGTAGGGCAAGTCTTAGAGAGATGGTATGAGAGTTCGACATCTCTCGCGAGTTCTTTCGAATGATTTTGGTTGATATTTTGGGTATGGAATGCTTTCATACTCGACTTTCTGGTTGAAGCTGAATTTTCTTCTAAAAGAATAAGGTAAACAGGTCTCTTTGGACAGGCATGATCCTGCGAATTTCAATCCCACAATCATGGAGAGCATTATAACTGCCGACGAGACATGGGTTTATGAGTTTGACATGCAAGCAAGTCAACAATCAATGGACTGGAACCCATTTTCAGTCAATCGAAGGGATACAACAAAATTCGTTGAACAACCTGAAGGTCATCCCAAAAAGTGCTTACGAAAGGTGTTTAGAGGATTGGAAAAATGTTTGGCATAATCGTATTATATCTGTTGGGGTTTACTTTGAAAGCGACAAAGTGAATATTGCTGAATATTCCAGATACTTTTTTGTCACAATGCAACTTCACCAGGCTATGTCCTGGCAAAATGAGACAAATTTTAGTTTTTGATATAAATTGGTTAATTAAATTTTTGGATACAAATTGTTGAAAGCCGGTCGAATCTACTGCTAAGCGTCTTGTTATTATCATTAGTCCCATCCTAACTAATTCTTCTCATTTCATTTCATAACTCCCACATAAATAATTATTACTACCCAACTTCTAAAAGTTGCCACTGTTTTTCCGAAAATCTGCAATGTTCACGTAAAATGTGTAAGTTCTATTTGTCACGAACACTTCAAATGCTTTAACTTTTCAAGCCTCCTTGACTTGAGCGCCAAAGCGAATTTTCGAATTTTCGCCGAAGTGACGCCATAAAATTACTAATGAATATTTAAAGGGTTACGACGTCTACTCAAAACAGCTCAGGAGGCATGTCATAGTGCAGCAAGGAGAGAAGTGAACTTTGAAATTATAATTTCACAAAAACTTCTGAAGAATAGATGAGACACTAGCATAAGTTGGTAGATTGGCGACAAACTATAAGAAAGTTAAAGAGTTGAGAGTATGAGCTTACAAAACTCATTACTTTGCAGACACGAAAAGCTTACATAGCGTTTATATGTTAATGAAGCGTTGTAAAACCCTAATTTGCTTCCTTAAAAGTAAATTAGTTTTTCCACTCCAATGAAATGCAGAATGCTGCAGACTTTTCGCAGACTATTTTAAAATGGTTAGTGACCAAAATCGAAATGCCAAAAGACGACTGAACGAATTTAAGTTTCGTTTAAAATTTTTATAAGGTCTGCTAGATAGAAATCTGTTCTTTAGCATTACATTTTTTATTTTATTAACTATAGTTGGAATAATCCGATTTAAGTATGTAAACATGCACGTTTTTTTCTATAACTTGTTGTGTTTTTAAAAGTAATAAGGTAATGCCGCTCTCATAAAAAAATACTCTCACAGAAACTCACGCTCTTATTGAAAAAAAACTGAGACAATCGCTTTTCACAAGCTTTTTTTGAGGCGAATTTTTTACCAGCAAACTCAGTCACCATAGACAAGTATAGTTAGTAAGCACTTAGTGCCAGGTCCGGATTATAAGATTGATGTAGAGGAACCTCCTAAACATGCCCCAGAACAGCTTGCGAGTCATTATCGCTGTTGGTGGTCTGTTGGAACACAATTCCTCTTCTATTGGCCAAAGTCTCTTCAAACGATCTAATTCTTGACAGCACAGAGCCAAATAAAGAATTCCGCATATTGCAAAAACTTCCTACCCGTCGATACTGACTTGGTCACCACTTTCGTCGGTTCACCGCGATTCGAGCCCGACCCTTTTCACTTGACGTTTTGATAAGTGATCTACTTTTCATCACCAGTAACCATCCGTTTCAGCAATGGATCGATTCAGTTCATGAAGTTTTTTGCGTAAACTCATATGGCACTATACATCGATCTAATTTTTGAATACAGTTATCTTTAAATGGTTCCAAATGGTTTTTTTGCGCACTGTTTAGCTCGCAAGCAATCGAAAAAAAGCTCACATGACAGTCGGACTCGGCGATTTCCATTATTTTTTTCGGGAGAAACTATAAAATACAGCGCATTTCCTCCTTGCTGGTGTTCTTCTTTAACGAATGCTCAAATAATACCGAGTCAAGCAATCACAAAACTGCCTGAGACAGTTTTTTGGCACAAAACCTTGTCTGTCTAACGTCTTATAGCGTGATCCAAGCGTACTTACACAACGCGAGATACAAATTACTACTCGTATAGCGATATACTGGAAAAATAGTGATTATACATTGTGACTAAATCGAAAAAAGAAAATATCACACGGCGCCAAATCTGGTGAATACGATGACTGGTGAATACGTCTGTCTCTCCGGAATAAATTCATAATGCACCAAACCACGAATATCGAAAAAGACAATGAGCATCCCCTTGATTTTTATGCGGCTTTGGCATGTTTTCTTTGGTTTCGACTCGTTCTTTTCCACCACTCCGATGACTGTGGACTTGTTTGCAAATCGAACTCATAAACCGATACCTCATCGGCAATTATTATGCTCTCCAGGCATGTGGGATCGGAATTTGAACGATCAAGGATACCTAAAGAGACCGCTTTACGGTACTCTTTAAAAAGAAAAGAACGTGTTTCATATCCAAAATATCCACCAAAATCATTCGAACGGACTCGCGAGAGATGTCGAGCAAGAGACATTTCTCTCACGTTTGCCAGATTATTTTCGAGCAGAATGAGGAATGTCTTCAACAATCTCTCGACCTCCTTAAAGGCTTTGTACCAGTCGTCAATGAAATATTGAGCTTCTTCTTTATTTCATAATTATATTCCTAAACCTTAACTAACCAAATCGTATATTCTCAGCCGTGAGCAAAACTTTCTCATATGCCTTTTTTATTTATTTATTATTAAAATGACAGACGGACGTATGTATAGTATGTACGAATACCATTAAGTTTAGAATGGAAAGAGATATCTCAAATTTTATTTGTTTACTTGCCACTTTGCGAACTTTTGCAGTGAGTATAGTCCGACAAAAATATTTATTTAGTAAATTGCATATGCAGAGCAAACTGAGAAGTAATAGAAAACCTTAATAAATGTTACAGTGAAAAGTAAATATAATAAAAGCAAGTAATAAATATGTAATATAATAAAAAATATACAATGGGGATATGTAAGTGACAGTTTTGGACTTTTGAGAGCAGTTTTTTTTAAGAGAAGAACGCGATAGAATTTTTTTTTTAATATACAGAAGAGGCCTCGAATGCGTGGGTAAGCATAAAGTAGTAAACTATATGTATGTTATATACTTTTATAAACATTATATCAATGTAAGTCTACCTGAAAACATACATATGTATATTTTTTCTCTTTCTCACTTCACATGAAGTTTTGCCAAAATTTACTTTGCAACTTCTTTATTTGAAATATTTTCGCTTCTTATATTTTATTGCCGCACTTTCTTGCAAGCGATGTACCACCGCAAAAATGGGTGTGGTAAATATTATGTGACAAAATTGATGGTTATGTAAAGCTATATAAATCTCGCCACAAAACTGAGCCTAAACTGCCTGAGGCAAAAATACGAAGGTGTACTGTAAAGTATCGAAATTTTAGCTCAAAATATGCAACTACAACATTTCAAGAAAAATTTATGTTAAATCCAAATTCCAAGAAAAATGTATGTTAAATTGAAATTTCAAAAAACAAAACTGTGACACACCCTAGTAAACTTTTCGTACATGCGTAAAAAAAAATTATTAACAACAACGTTGACCCCCTAATGTGGTCCGTCTGCCCAGCGACTGTCGACCAGCTGCCATTTCATTCAACCATTTTTCCTTATTCACAAGCTTTTCGCTGTCGGCAGCAATGCAGACCGACAATGTTGTTGCTGCCAACATTGTTGCTGCAACTGCTTCAGCATATTTTGCTTTTTTGAAGGCGAACCACTCTGGCATTACATGCGACATACAAAATTTGCCAAATATGGACTCTGCAAAGCCGGCTGCGTTGAGACGCGTTGGTACGTGATGTCACTGCTGCCTTGGCTTTGTTTGACTTATTTTCTTCGGAACCATAAGCGTCACAGTAAATGTACAAAGTCAGAGGAACTCATCCGTTCGATCGTTTCGTTTGTCGTTTAGCTTGTTTGTTGTTATGGAGTTTACTTTGCGGGTTTTTACGTCATACATTGTAGTATGGTTGATGACCAATTGTTGTGCCGCAAGATTTAGGTGGGGTTCCGTAGTTTTTGTTATTTACTTTTCTAAACGTAATTTTTCTTATCGCTTCGAAGACATTTTGGTTGAACCTATATTTGGTTAGTAATAACCATGGTTTTTTTTTTTTATTTCAATGCCGCGGAGGGTCTTTAGGTCGATTGTGGCAGGTAAACTCATATTGCCACCTATTTCGAAAGAATTTGTTTTTGTACTAGAAGGGCCTGGATTATGGCGACGTTGTCTCTCTTTCTCTCTCCCTCTCTCTCTTATTAGCACTATCTGAGTAATTATAATTATAAAGAAATTACACTCGGCCAAGCTAGGAGGGCAATTATCGTCTAAAGGACAATGAAGTTAGCTTCAACTCCTACACGACTTCGTCTATCATAAGACCTCAAAGTGAATTTCGAAATAAACTGAAGCGAAATTATTAACTCAATAAGTTGCTCATGTAACTTTGAGGCAGTGGTTCTTAGTTTTGAGATTCCGACTGGGCTTCAGACCCGGACAGGAAGTATTATGAGCCATATAACGAACAACGCGATGTACATTTAGCATAAATGATTTGTGAATTTGCTATTTCTTAGAAAGCGAACTTTTGTTGACCGAATCCTAAGAAAAAAAGGAGCTGTCTAGTGGTCACCTATAACAGAAAATCTATAATAGTAATATGCCCAAATATTCCAGTTTTGATTAATTTTTCTGAATTTTATGGCAATTAAAAATTTTATAGCTCTAAAAAAGCACCCTATGCGTATGTGTACATATACTATATATATTGTTTTTTTTTTAATTCGCATACCTTTCTCTTTGCAGCATTAATTTTTCTGTATTTATGGCAAATAAAAATTTTACAGCTCCAAAAAAGCACCCTGTATATATTTTGCTTTTACGTGCAGACAACTTTTTCTTTGCAGCATTGAATTTTTTGCATTTTATGCCAAACAAAAAATCCACCGCTCTAAAAAAGCACCCTATACATATGTTTAGCTTTTTCGTGTGCAAAATTTTTCTCCTCAGTGTTTCTTTTCCTGCATTTTATGGCAAATAAAAATTATACAGCTCTAAAAAACTACCTTATACATATGTATATTTTCCATTTTATGGCAAATAAGAGTTATACAGTTTTAAAAAACCACCCTATGCATGTATGTATGTATTTAGCTTTTTCGGGAGCACAACTTTTTCTTTGCAGCATTTTTTTTCTTTTTCTTCCTCAGTTGCTTGTTTCATGAGTATACATACATACATAAAAATTAGCGCAAATATTCTCGCCTTAAAACAGACAAATGTTTATCGCTCACCAAATTGTTGTTGCTTATTTGACGTTTGATTCAATTGTTGATTTCTATTCGCTACTCATTAAACATATGTACATACACATATGTATGTATGTATAAATATTTGTGTGCACGAGTATATTGCATTTATATCGGTATTTTGTTGACTTACATACATATGTATGTAGTTCTTCTGGGTGCCTACTAGTGTGCGTGCGTGTGTGTCGCCGAGTGTTTGCCTATATTTGTCGTTATTTGATTTGTTTCGAATTGTCGTTTGATATTTCCGTGCAGTGACCCCCTTAACTAGGTTGTGCTTCACATGTACTCGTACTACATATACATATACATACATACACATATATGTAAGTATGTATATATGTATATTCATATATTTTACATAAATATCTGCTATGCAAGTGCCATTCTTGCGCTCTGCCTCTGCATGCGAGTGTGTGCGTCTATGTGATTACACTGAGGGTCATTGCCATGAATGGGCACCAATATATGTACATACCTACATAACTACATATATACGTTTACACATATGTAAGTACTTATATATGTACATATATTTATAACGGCATGCATTTGCTTTGCCGACTCGAATTCATACAAAAATATTTGCCGCTGCCGGCGTCGTTATTGCCGCCTTTGCTGGTCGGCGTTGTATTAGCCGCCGCTATCGCTGATGCCTTAGCCTTTGCTGTCGCTCTAATTTTCTTATCAGTTTTGGCATTTTCTGCTTAATCAGATACAACTACTTATGAATACATACATAAGTGTGTATGTACATACTATGTATATATTAGTAGTGTTAGGAAATTTTTTTATCATTTTTAAAATTAGTAAGAACCAGCCTCTAACATCACAGTTGCAAAACAACTGTAAACTAGTGAATCTTTGGTACCGTGGTGATGAGATCAAAAATGCATATTGCTGTGTAAGAAATCCTTATTTATCCAAAAATTCAATATCAGTATAAAAACTCGAAAATTCCAAATTTTCGCCAAAACCCTCATTGCGCTATCACAACGTGCCCACAACATACCCGCAAAAAATAAAAAAAAAAAACAAATAAAATATTTAAATGTCTGCCTTTGCCTGGCCATTAACTATACCTACACACACTCATACACACCATATGCAAACACCATGCGTACGAATACTAAATAAAAGCGAAACGCTTGCAAACAGATTTTTCTGTCTAAAAATAACGCACACCAAATAAAATTCTTTCTTATCTGCTGGTTGTTTGGTACATTCTGTGTGGGTCAGGCATGGCATCCAAGCGACCAACTGCTGCTGCTGCTCAACAGGGCTCTTTGCAGGGCAGCATCATTGTACCGACGTCGGCAGCGCTGCTGTTAAAACCACAACAGCAAAGAAATAAAAGAAAAATTAAGCAAACAACAGCAACAAAAACCAGAGAACAACATTCGCGCCGCGCAGACGACGCAGCACTGAAACGATGATAACAGCAACAGCAGCCGCAATGGCAGCGAAGCAAAACAAAGAACATAAAAGCAGCGCTGTTGACGACAGCGGTAGTGAAGCGCCGCAAAGAGCGCAAAAGCGAAGAGAGTTGTGCAGACAAAAGAGCGCGAGAGGAAAGAGAAATGCGAAGTAAATGTATTAACAGCAAATGCGCGTTAACAGCGTAGAATATTAAAAAATATATGTTAATGTTAGCAGAGGATTTTAATGCATGCTAATTAACAGCAAATGGTGCATTAACATTCGCTGGTAATATTCGCTAGTAATATTTAACAGCGACGAAGCATAGAAAAGCAATGCACTCTGCTGGCAAGCGTTCAAGAGATGAGAACAATTCTCAGCAGACTTGAAAAATT
Source organism: Bactrocera zonata (assembly GCA_037783105.1). NCBI lineage: Eukaryota > Metazoa > Arthropoda > Insecta > Diptera > Tephritidae > Bactrocera > Bactrocera zonata. The sequence continues at coordinate 48,207 of JBAWJQ010002109.1, forward strand.
TGAGTGCAGTGTTGCTGGATACAAAAACAAAAGCTAAAGAAATTAATAAACGAAAATAAGTAAAGAAAAGACGGCAGCAAGGCGGCAAAATTAAAAAAAAGCGCTTTATGGAATTTTGAGAAATGCATTTGCACACATGAACATACATACAAACATAAGAAATGGCAAGTAGATATATAGGGTGATTTTTTAAGAGCTTGATAACTTTTTAAAAAAAAAAAACGCATAAAATTTGCAAAATCTCATCGGTTCTTTATTTGAAACGTTAGATTGGTTCATGACATTTACTTTTTGAAGATAATTTCATTTAAATGTTGACCGCGGCTGCGTCTTAGGTGGTCCATTCGGAAAGTCCAATTTTGGGCAACTTTTTCGAGCATTTCGGCCGGAATAGCCCGAATTTCTTCGGAAATGTTGTCTTCCAAAGCTGGAATAGTTGCTGGCTTATTTCTGTAGACTTTAGACTTGACGTAGCCCCACAAAAAATAGTCTAAAGGCGTTAAATCGCATGATCTTGGTGGCCAACTTACGGGTCCATTTCTTGAGATGAATTGTTGTCCGAAGTTTTCCCTCAAAATGGCCATAGAATCGCGAGCTGTGTGGCATGTAGCGCCATCTTGTTGAAACCACATGTCAACCAAGTTCAGTTCTTCCATTTTTGGCAACAAAAAGTTTGTTAGCATCGAACGATAGCGATCGCCATTCACCGTAACGTTGCGTCCAACAGCATCTTTGAAAAAATACGGTCCAATGATTCCACCAGCGTACAAACCACACCAAACAGTGCATTTTTCGGGATGCATGGGCAGTTCTTGAACGGCTTCTGGTTGCTCTTCACCCCAAATGCGGCAATTTTGCTTATTTACGTAGCCATTCAACCAGAAATGAGCCTCATCGCTCATCGGACACGGACGCGAAACACATTTCGAACCGAACACTGATTTTGGTAATAAAATTCAATGATTTGCAAGCGTTGCTCGTTAGTAAGTCTATTCATGATGAAATGTCAAAGCATACTGAGCATCTTTCTCTTTGACACCATGTCTGACATCCCACGTGATCTGTCAAATACTACTGCATGAAAATCCTAACCTCAAAAAAATCACCCTTTACATACATTCAATGAGTATGTGCACATGTGAGTGGTTTTTGACAGCGTTGTAACTCTTTATTTCTCTGCCTTTTCTTTTATTGAAAATATATTGATTAATTAGAAATTATTAAAACTTATTTTGTAGATACTTTATGTGTACATACATATGTATATGTATGTATGTATAATGATAATCGTGAGTTCTGAAAATATTTAAGTATTCGAAGGTTCGTTACAAAAGTAGATTGATATTTCATCGAAGTGGGATATTTTTGGAAGCTTATCAAAGACACGATCAAAGACTGATTACGGAATTTTTTTTTAATTAAACATTAGTATAACAATACCAGCACAGCTAGCAACAACAACATTAATCTTAAAAAATTCTAATCTACATTCTCACAATTTGTATTCAAATAAGTTTTGCTCACACATTTCGATTAATTATAAATTTTACTTGTATCTCCAACTATTGTAGTCAACGCTTCACTGATGCAATCGCCTTTCTGCTCCCATAACCCTCATCATAACCCTCATTTTTTACAGTCATCATCTGATTTCATGCCATGACACCCTCTCCCTCCGCAGCTGCAACCACAGTCACACACAGAAAATCAGCAGCATCTATCTCGCAATCGTGCTCTTTCTTTTTGCTACCCCCTTTTCTTCACCCACATGCACGCGTACACACACTCTCTGCCATATAATCTATCCGATCTTTGCATCTTCACCCCCGCTACCCTTAAGCAAACACAAAAAAGAAAGGCAAAAAGCTCATATTCCCTCGCCATTTTCTTTTTGCTTTCGTTATTTTCTTGCTCTGCTATCATCGCTCTGTCTGTCGTATATTCATTTTATTTGTTGTTGTTTTGTTGCCTCCATTGCATTTCTAACACGCATTCGGTTGGCGGCGCATCATTGCTTTTCTTCAGATTTCGTGCATTTTTGCCATAATCGCGCACTTGCTGTCCGTCTCATTCTGCCATCATTGCAATTGTTGTTGTTGTAGTTGCCGCCATTGTTATGGGCACTTATTTGTTTTCCTTCTCCAATTCTGATCATCTCGGGATCACGTGTTCAACAACAAATACAACTTGTAAATAGCTTTTACACACATTGCATGCACATTTCTAAGTTTCTATGCATATGTTTGTATGTTTGTGTGTGTATATTAGTGCAGAGTGCCACTAAGATCGCTGGTGCGATGTGTATTTTGCAATTATTTGCGGAAATTCAGAAATGTACTAGACGAAAAAACAACACACAAAGAAAGGCTAAGTAACGGCAATCAACAAAACAGCAACAACAACAATAGCAACAGCAAGTGTGCAGCAAAAGCTAAAACACGATTATTTTTCTTCGGAAGAAACTTTGCCTTTTGCACTTGAAATATTAGAATTACACCACAATCTTAAGTGGGCCTCGGCGCTGGATTACATGTGTATGTGTGTGTGTGTGTGTGTGTGTGATTGTGTGTACTTACTAGTAAGCCAAAACATTCTAATCTATTTACGAGAAGGTTCTTTCTATGAAACGACGCCTTTAGTTATTATTTTACACAAACCGCAGAGAATTTCTTGAAGAAGCAAAACGTGGGCACGAAAAAGTGGTGCGCTTTAGAAATATTAATAAATAGTGAGTATAAGTGTTACAGTTATGAAATCTCTAACACCTTGAAAGGTAACTGAGAGCTTCTTTGTCGTGGGAGAAACTTTTTTAACAGTATGGGAAAACACCCACAAATATACATAGTTTGTCTAACGAAAACGATTTCTTCATTTTCTCTCTTTATGAGGCTGATACAGTTGCTAACCAAAACTTTTCTTAATATCGATTCGTGACACTAATAAATCATCGAAGACGGACAGGAAACCTGAGGATATTTTCGAAAGCCAAAAGATAAAGGTTAATTAAAGAAAGATATTGAGAGAGATATAGGAGAAAAAAGGGGTAAAGACAGACACAGTGCGAAAGACAAATAAGACAAATAAGGGGAGAGAGAGGGATAGAAATAGTGAGAGAGGGAAAGTAATGAGAAATAATGCGAAAGGGAAAGCAACTTTTCAAAGTCTATAGTCCGAAAGGGTTCGGTGAGCTAGGGAGAGAGAAAAAGAAATCGCGAGAGAGGGAGAGTAGAAGAGAAATAACGTAAACGGCAAAGCAGCTCTCTGAAATCTACTATCCGAAGAGGTTCGTCGAAGCTGCTTTAAGGGATAAAACTTGTCAAACCCAGAAACAAAGTGTCGAAATTATCAGACGTGACCAAAGGTTACCCTCCTTTCCGCCACGGTAGTCACTATAAAATTATAAAGAAATTCCAGTCCGAAGTAATTCGAAAAAATATACATAAATCTTAAGTAATGTTCGGAGGTATGGAAGTCGGACGAGATTTGGATTGACTATGCATTGGTATTAAATATAGCAGTTGTAGACCAAGTATTCTCTGGGTAGCCAAAGAACATCCATTTGAAGGCGAACCATCACTCTCCACGGTTATGCACTGGATTTGGGACCCGCCACGTAAACAACGCACCCAATGAAAAGGAAACAACAGTTTCGACCACGACAAACGCAATAAGGATATCGATTTAAAGGCATGCACCTGGAATTTCTGGTCTTTTAATCTTTTAACAACAACATCGAAATAACTCTTGCTAACAGGTGCTAATTCAGACTGAGTAAGCAATTAAGACCTCTCTCGACGAACAAAACTCTACAAGCCACTCATCAACCCCATCCTGCTGCATGGGGCAAAAGAATGGATGATGACAACATCTGACGTGTCGCATCTACGACAACGGCGAATACAGCAGTCGAGGGAAGGATGAGGTGGACAAGATATACGTCGACATTGACAGATGTAGTTCAGCAAATCAAGAGAAAGCGGCTGAGATGGCTAGGCAATTTTTTCCGGATGTAAGAGAACTCTCCAGCTTTAAAAGTTTTCGACTCAGTAACCATCGCTGAAAGCTGAAGAAGACGAAGACCTCTACTCCATTGAAAAGAAGGAGAAGGACCTGTGTACACTTGGAGTCACCAATTGGCGCCAAGCAGTGAAAAGGAAGAACCATTGGCGCGCTGTTGTAAACTCGACTATAGCGGTGTCTACGCCAATAAGAAACAAGAAGAAACTGGCATTTGTCTGTTAGAAATATTTTCGAAAAATATATCGCCTACCTATAACAGCACTTAACTGCCATTTGACAAGCAACAAACGTTTGAGGCAAAGAGTTTATTAACCCGAAAACCAAAAGAGCACCCTTTTTACACCCGCCCCGTCAAAGCCACAAGTGTGAACCCACCAAACCACTCGGCAATTTAGCGATTAAGCAAACAAACCCAACCAACCAAGCCGGTAACCAGCGCATGCACATACGCACATACTTAGATATACACACACACGTGCATATTTCACATTTCGCACCAAAAATGCAACACAAAAAACATTCTTAATTTAATATTTACACAAACGCCAAGAAGAACAAGAAGAAGAATAAATATATCAGCCGCAATTAAACAAAACACCAATGAGTGGAGCTCGCAAATAAGCGCAAACAACAGCAACAACAAAAACAACAGCCAAACGAACTTGATGAGAAAATGCAAAAATTATAAGTATTAAATACATTCGAAGATAAAACCAGCAACAGCAACAACAACAAGGCAACCACGTTACACACGCCAAGCGAGCGGCGCTGTTCTTTTGCTTATTGTTGTTGCTATTGTTTTTGCTGTTGTTGAGGTTGAGTGGCTGCAATGAGCTGCGCCAAAGGTATAACCTTGAACTTCGCACAACAGCGAAGTTCGCCTGCAGCAGCAACAACAACAACAGCAACAAATAATGCAATCATAAAATATAAGTAACAATGCCACGTCGTTGTAATTATTTGTTGCTGCTGGCTTTTTGCCACTGCTACTCGCCCGCTTCGTAACAATCAAATTGCTGCTAACGATGAGACCCGCCAACCGTAGTTAACTACCAAGCTGGACAAATCACTGAAAGCTATGGAAATATGTATATGAGAATAAAGCGCTTTATAATATATACATACATATATTTATATATATGTACACATAGAGGAAAATGTGTGTGTAGTTGTCGCAGAAAAGCGCACAAATTTGTTGTTGTCATATTGACATTGAGTTTTCAGCTGAAACGTGTCGCTCTGCGGTCTAAATGCAGTGATGCAACACCGGCCACGTGGGCGTATGAGTAACCAGCATAATGAAAGAGTCAATTTAGAATCTGCCACAGAAGGCCATAAATTAACAAATGTAATAATTGTCATTAGAAAAAGCCGAACTCACTAACCATATTTAATATTTATGGAAACGAGGTGAATTGGATAAGTCAATAAACTTTTGCTTAAGAAATATATGAACTTAAAATTTTTTTAAAACATTGATTTTTTTTCGCTCTTTAAGCTAGTAGTCTGGTAACTTGGGTTCGAAAAATCTAAAAATATTTTTTTGCTTGATTTGAAAGTGCAATGTCTTGAGAATATATTGTGGAAATTTCAGATAGAAATTCGATATATTTCGGGAGTTGTAACGAATTTCTTAGAGCGCCTCGGAGTCCTCTCTCTCGGAGTTGTTGAACTTTAAACGCGTCTATCTCAAACCATTGTTTTTCTGGTCGGCCCGGGTCCTAACTTTTTTTCTACTGAACCCATTGCTTTCAATTTTAACAGGCTGTTCTACACACTTATAGTTCTCGTCGGAACTAACGAGATTTTTTTCACCCCTAACTTTTTATTTTACAACCCTTTCTTTGCTAAAAAAAATGATTTTTTTCAAAGTCCTCCATTTTGTTATTTACCCTTGAATTTAACTTCAGTAGTTCCGACCAGAATGACATGTCTATAGATTAAGAATAAACAAGAATATTTGATTTCAGATAACATCAATAGCCAAAATCACCCGGGAAACCCACGTACATTTTTTTGAGGTTCCTACTTTGAGTGATAATAATAATAGTAATAAAGTATTAAATTTTTTCAAATTCATTTTTTTATATTTTCAATATGTAAATAAAAACACCCAAATATTCAAGATAATTCATTTTTATTTTTCTATAAAAAACCACCCAAAAAGCTGGCCGACGAACTAGCCCTTTATGTGGCAGCGAGAACAGCACTGGAAGCAGGCAGCAGGAATACTCCACGTCAAGCTACTTCTAGGAAGGTAAAACCACGCATGGTTTAAGGAAATGAAAGGGACAAATTCCGCCTCTTTGTAGCGCTCTAAACAGGGGCTGCAGGCTCAGAAAGCACTTGTCCAACATAGGCATAGTCTCTTGCACAAACAGCCGGTTCTGCGACATGGAACACGAAACTCCAGAACACTTAAGGCTCTAGGTTATATCTACGTGGACAGGGATCACATTACCTCAATCGCGCCCGGCAAGCTCCAGGAACTGTTCAGGTTGCTGGACCTTTATGACCATATGTGGTATATGGGAGGGCACAGTAGACCATAGGCCACAGTGCAAAGCCTCAACTTTATTGTCTATCTATCAACTTATTACATAATGTTAAAATATTTGCAGGAAATTGAGGTTAAGTGCAGATGAAGGAGCAACTCATAATCTTCCTAGCAAGTGTTATGTAGATTAAGATCCCGTTTTTTATTACGTTTCAGTTAGCGCGAGTTTCTAGAAACTTTGTGCCCCATAAAGGGCCTCTTGAAAGCAGAGATTTCAAAAATTTACCAGTAACCCCCATTTTGTATCAAAATGTCAATTTAAAAATTTTGTATACACTCAAACACACGTCTAATAAAAGTTGAGAAAGAAAAATTAGATCTCCTTTTCCTTATTGTCAGAATAAATTATAAGGTTAGCACGTTTTTCGAAGCCGAAAGTCCAACCAAAAGTTAGCAGCAGCGGCTGTCTTGACGAAAAGTGCTAGTTATTTACATATTTTCATAATATTGACGGGACCTTGTAACCTACAAGCAGACACAGCCAGCGAAAAACACATATAAACTTAAGAAAGCGAAAGTTGAGAAAAGGAGAACCTCGAAATAAAGTAAAGTGTAACTAAAAACATTACTAACATAAAACTGAACTAAATAACTAACATAAAAAAACTGAGTCCCAGCAATCAAATTTCACATTATGGATATAAGCCGAACCTATTGCATAGTATACCTATCCATCAGATAACGTCACACTTTTTAGGTTAAAAAAAAATACAAAACCAAATCTGTTATAGACGATCTATCGAATCGGGGCGATAACTAGTAACACAACTGAAAACTGACAGCGTTACGCCCACTCCTGCTGCTTTAGACTACCTTAGACCCACAAAGTATATGTCATTCCAACTTCCAGACGTTTCGAACTACAAAAAAAAATAATTATTTATTTATTCAACCATAAAATAGTTTACCTAGCCCAAAACACACCCATTAAGATTAAATAGTCGACGCAAGCAATGAAGCTACCCTCGTGGTTGATGTGACAATTATAGCGTTGAAAAAAGAAGCAGAGCTTCTCAGAAAAAATTATAGATGCAGGTAAATATGTTAAAATTGAAATGTAAAGCCTTAGTAATATTGCAAATAGAAATGTTACGCCCACTTACCGATCAACGTTGCGCCTACATTCCGCCAGCATCTGAAAGTAGAGAAAACAGTGAAATCATTTTAACTCAGCGAGAAGAGTGCTCATTAACTGCTTGTGCGGGTTTTAGCTTATTTGAATAATATATTTTAATAATATATAAAAAAATATCGGGTCGTTGACTAAGTAATTTCGCTTTTAGTGCAACTCAAAGAGGATTTTTTATTGTGTAAAACATTTAATGGAATTATATACATTCTCCTTATTTTGAATCAATACCTTTTGCCATCTTTCTGGTAAGATATTAATACCACGCTCATAAAATTGTTGATTATTGCAGGCAAAAAACTAGTTCAAGTAGCTTTTGACATCCTGATTTGAGGAGTAGGTTTTCCCAATCAAAAAATTTTGCAGATAGTGGAATAAGTATTAGGGGGAAGGTGCCAAGTGTTGTGGAATCAAGCTGCAAAAAGCTTTTGGCCATCATCAAATTCGTACGACAATTATCCTGGTGAAACACTACACCTTTTAAATTGATGAATTTTGGCCTCTTCTGTTTGAGTGCAACACTCACTTTGTCAATTAATGGTGGTTTTGTCGAGCAAAAGCTTAAAATAAATCGCTCATTTGCTGCAAGACCGGCATAAGTCAAAAAAATCGATTAATGTGTTTAAAGTTTTCAACTGACTATAATCTTACACGGAAAACAGGAAATATATTCTCTTCTCAAGCGGAGCATATAAGAGGTATTCATATGAATTTTTCACTCAACATGAAGTATGATATAACGAACAATTCTGCAGCATTAACTCAAAAATCACGTTTTTTGATTTATGCCGGTCTTGCAGCAAAAGAGCGAAATGATCACTTGGAAATCCTACTAAACAGAAAAAACCCCTTTATTTGGTGACTATCGGCCTTCGAAGTGGTTTGAGCTGGTACATCCTTTTAAGACCATGATCTCTTGCGCTTAACATTTTTGTAAACAACCCACTTTTCAAAGCCAGTAACAATGGCCTTTCAAAAATAGATCAATTCTTTGACGTTTGATAAGCACAGTCGTTAATGCGGCGAGGGAAATTTCGTTCTGTAAGAACATGAGGCAGCCATTTATCAATCTTCGAAATTAATCTTAGGTGTCTAAAATGTTTCTATTTATTCTATTTACGTTCTCACCACTATCTTTTTGAAATAAATATGGACCGATGATTTCACCGGCCCGCAAAACATAACAAACCAACAGAAATGGCCTCAACCTTGAACAAAATTTGGCTCGAAAACTTCGGATCTTCTTGGAAATTAACAAGAACCCATAGAGGGATTCGATGTCGCTTGAGAAAGTCAAGCGGCTTCAGTGTGTACGCTTTCAATTGAAGATCTCGACTTTGTTGCATACGTCAGTCCGAGTTGCTGCGAACGGCGCCGAATCGACTCTCCACTTTCGACACTATTGACAAAAGTCAAGGGGATCTCCCGTTATATCAGCTGTTCAAATGTATAGCGATAAAGCGATTAAGTGTGAACCAATATATTATATATAAATATATCGTAATCTGAACAATGTCAATGTCGTCGTGTTTGGAGTACGTAGCCACGTAGCGAAAAGAAGAAACGACTGGCGCGCTGTTGTTAACTCGGCTATAATCGCGTAAGCGGTGTCTACGCCAATTAAGAAGAAGATAACGTAATCTGCTATAAGTACGTTATATATATTTATATATACATATGTATATGTATCAGGGCGCTTAAAAGTAGTTTTCATTATTTTTTCAACTTCTACCCTCTAAAATGGTTATGTTTGAGGTAAAACAAATCCACATCAAACACAAGGCTTATTGCTCAACTATCTATGGAATCGATATTTTGATACCCTGAACAGGATATAGTAGTTTGCACGAAGGTTATAACACCCAGAAGGTAAGACTAGAGATCCTATATTATGACGAGCTGAGTCGATTTAACAGTAACACCAACAATAACGTCAGCCTCGGAATCCAACGCAGAATAACTCTTGCGAACAGATGCTACTTCAGACTGAGTAGGCCATTGAGAAGTAAAGTCCTCTCTCGACGAACCAAAACCAAACTCTAGAAGTCACTCATCCGTAATGCTATATGGTGCAAAGGCATGGACGATGTCAACAAAATTTCACGTTGATCCGACAATTAGGTTTTGAGTTATTCGAGAAATAAGAAAGAAAGCTCAGGCACTTCAAAGCACACGTTTTTCTAAAAACTATGTTTTCTGAACCGGTGACAACTGTAACTCAAAAACCGTTCAGTAGATCTTAATGAAATTTATACAGCTTTTAGAATACATAATAATCTCGGGCCTGATCGAAGGATTTTTATTTTTTCGAAAATTTCGATTTTTTAAGACTAATTAACTGTTGATTTTTTTGCCAAAATTTAAAAAAAATTTCCTGAGGCCCCCATTTTGTTAATTTTGAAAACATAATAAAATCCTTCGATCAGGCCCGGGATTATCTATTTATAAAACTACTTGTTTTTGTCCGATTGTTTTTAGATAAATCTCCAAGGACTTATACTTGTTACCGCAAGTACCTTTTTTTGGAACAGGGTCAACACAAACAACTATAACTTCGGAAATTAAAATTTTTTTTTTGAAATTTTCGTGACTTCAAGTCAACACATCCTATAATAATGCCATATTAGTGCTTTTGTAAAATAACATGATTTAGTAGCAAAAAAAATACTGAAAACTCTCATTTTTTCGTGCCTCTGACTACCCCTATCCCCTTAAGAGACAGCACTTACGATGACTAGGTCATGTCGTCCGAATGAATGAAAACACCCCATCTCTGAGAGTATTCGACGCAGTACCCGCTGGGAGAAGCAGAGGAAGACTTCTACACCGTTGAAAAGACCAGGTAGAGGAGCACCTGCTTACACTTGGAATGGACTGGCTTTTTCACAAAAAAATCCGCCGAAACCGAGCCACCATAGCTTATAGGTACAAGTTGATCGATAAAACTCAAGCTAAAGATCTTTAAAATCGATCTTTTTCCTTATCAAGTAGAATAAGTAGTGGTAGAAATGCTGCTGTAAAGGGTATTATAGCTTCGGTGCAGCCGAAGTTAACATTGTTTCTTGCTTTCTTTATGAAGTTTAATTTTTAACAATTTCCCTAAGCGCTAAAAATAGCGCTCAGAATACAATAAACAGGATATTATGACAGTTGGAAAAATGTTCCCGCATCATTTTCGTATGCAGCTGCGACTTAACAATGCACTTCTTAGATGCAGCTAATTGCAAAGCAGCAAAGTAAACAACAACAACAAAAACAACGAAAAGAGTGACAAAAAACCTGCACTACAAATAAGTAAATTTGAATGTAATTTCAAAGCAAACAGCAAACAACACACAAACACTCTGCCAAGTAAGCAAATAATGCAGTGAAAAAATCAGCGGTCGCACGCCCCCTCCCCCTCGGGCAACCTCCAAAAAACATTAGTGAACTTCACGGCTGCCGCTGCCACAGCGCGCATTGTCCACTTAATTGCCAGCTTCCACTCATCATTTGCAGTGCAGCGCGATTATTGATTTGTTTGCTATTATTGTTGTTACTTAATTGTTGCTGTTGCTGTTGCTCTTTTTTATTATTTGTATTTCTATACACCATAGTTGTTGTAGTATTGCCACTGCTGCCATATGTTGCTTTTATTTATGACTCTTTCTTTTTTGTTGTAGTTTTTAATGACTTTTTTCTCGCTTTTTCTCCAGCATTTTGTTGTTGCTCATCTTTGCGTTCAACGCTTTTACGCCCACATGCAGCAACTAGCCGCAGCACAGCAACTTAATTATACAATACAAATCGCGTGTAGCTTATGCATATGTATTACATGTATTATTTATTTTTATATATGTGTGTATATGTGTGTGTGTGCATGTTAGTTTTTTGTTAGCGAGCACTTGCTTCACGCTTCATTGCCAAGGTCATCATAATCATCAACCACAATATCGACAACAACAAGCGGTTGATGATGATCATCATCACCTTCTCTGTCATCCCACCCATCATTAGCGTCATCGGGACGGCAATGAGGCAGAGTGGTTGTTGCTCAGCCATAAAGTAGTAACATAATAGCCGAGTCACAAACTTCGTTAGCGTGTTTTCCTCATTATTCGCGTTGCAGCTGTAGTCGCGGCCACTGAATCGCATTGTTTGCCATTCGTTGGCATTTGATTTGAATTTTCGCAGCGCTAAATATTCTCAGCTAGAAAATTTATTCATACAGCCAGTAGTTCTACTAGTAACAGCGTTCCAGCGGGGAACCGCTTCAATAGACAGTCATTCGACAGGCCTTTGTGTTGGCTCAAGTGTAGGGCGGTTCTTCTATATGAATGTATGTGTGCCTACACGGTTAGTAATATTCTGGTATCTTCACACCAGTCTCCGCCGCTGATCTGTAAGCCTTCGTCTCAGCTATAACTAGAACTCGGCTTAACCATTATTTAAGCATTTTAACTTTACGACCATTTATACTAGTGCGCTTAATTATACTTAATTTGCGACACGTGGAAAAGGTATTTATAGCTCAAACCTGGTAGAGTTCTAATCGTTTTACACATAAATCTTCGGGATTGAGCTGAGATTTGATGCACAAATTTACGGTATTGGCTCGGGATAACGAACAAAAACTTTACGGTACTGATTCGGGATCCCAAATAAAAGCTGACATTGAACAAAAGTGATGACAATTCAAAGGGGGAGAGTTCTGAGCGATTTACACACAAATCTAATATAAAAAAAATTTCGGGATTGATTCGGGATCTCAAATAAAATCTGAGATTGAAAAAAAACGAATAAGAGCTAAGAGTCCCGACCATTTTATCTTAAATTATTCTGGAGCTCGAATACAAGCTGAAATCGAACAATATTTTTGCACACAAATTTAATATCAATAATTTTCGGGATTTAATCGAGATTCAAAATAAAATATAAGATTAAAATGAAGTAAAAACCAATTCAAATAGAGAAGACTTCCAACTGTTTGGTACACAAATTTACGATTTTGATTCGGGATCCCGAAAAAAAGCTGATTCTGAAGCTCAAATGACTCAAAGTTCCGGATTTTTTACAAAATAGTATGATATTTTCAGAATGGATTCGGGATACCAAATAAAAGCAAAGATTAAACATAACTAATGTTGACTTAAATGAGGAAGCGTTCAACAACTTTCGGCATTGATTCGGAACCCCGAATAGGAGTTAATATTTGAAACACACTGCTCCCTCATTTAAACTAATGCATTATTAGGGCTAGCAAAAAAGAAAATAAATGAAACAAATACAAAGTCACATCAATTTGAATTCTGATCAACTATTTTCAAGATAGATTCAAGAAGATTAAAAAAGTCTTCTTGCGATTATATCTGATTCAGTTTGTTATGTAATTTTAGTAAGGCTAAATATACAACATAAAAATGATTATGCGTTATTTCAGCCTTTGAGATTTTAAATTTAATTTTTCGGGATCCCGAAAATTTTTGATACTTTGAAGACACACGTAGTAAAAATATGTAGAAAAAATATTGGAAAAAATGTTTGCATAGTAAAATTGCAATGAAAACAAAATCCCGAAAATTTTCGAGATCCCGAAAATTTCAAATTTTGTTTCTATAGTAAAATTTTATTACACAAACATTTTTTTCCAATATTTTTTCTACATATCTATAAGTGTGTTTTCGAAGTATACATAGAACAATAGGCGACTTAAACTGACGAAAAGCCTACCAAGATGAAATGCCTATAACGCTTTGCGGTCTTCGAAAACAACAAATTAATTAAGATACGTTTTTCAATCAGACATTAATACTTTAGCGTAAGTTCCCGAAATAAATGAGGAACCCAGCTCTTAATTAGCGATACCTTCCTTGAGTTGTTCTGACTCTCTAGAATAGTTTTTTTCTGTTGACTATCGAAACCAGCCTAAAAATTGTTGTCTATTTTTCTCTAACCCCTGCAGCACTGTTTGTTAGTCTTTCGAGTGCTACATCTCCCAATTAAACTTTGCGAGATGGTAGGTTAGGTTAGGCAAATAGGCTGATATTCCTAAGACCACGAATAATCCCACTTGGACTGCTGGAGACGCTTGTCCGTTGCGATGATCAGAACTCTTAAGTTCGGATATCTACAAAGCGACGGTCTTTCTGATACATGCCCAAGAGTTCTGGTCATTCACTACGGACAAGCTGAACTGGCTGATATGTACTGCAACCAATCCGCCAGATTCGTAGAAATCATTGGAACCAAGTTGCCTCAGCTAGACAGTGAAAGAGCCAGTGTTTAGCTGTTTCCAACTCATCTTCCTCCCTGCAACTTTGACAGATTGCGCCCACCAAAATAGGAGTAAACAAAATTAAACTTCTTTGTTAAAGAAAGCTACTTCAATTCTGCAATTCTCAACAGATTTATTAGAAATACTCAGCAAAAAATAGCGACATAGATTAGCATCGAAGAAGCTTCAATAAAATCAGGCAGAAGAATGAAATCAACAAGAGATAGACGGCACTTATTTCTCTGTCCAAACAATACTTCTCACATTTCAACTCTTATTACCACCAAAAAAAATGTTTGATACCTCTACAACTTCCAATTTCAAAATAAAATCTGGACATACCCGTTTATCATCTATTATTGCAAACAATGCTCAAACCCAAACTGTCATATAATCAATCAAAATGCATAAAAAATCTTGCATTTTTATGGCACATTCTTCTTTACGTCTTCTGCTTTTTATGGCTTGGTCATGCAAATACTGTTTACGTTTGAATAGAAACTCTCTCACATGTGTATGTACACATATATTTTATTATTGATGAACTTTTTTAGTAAAAAAAAATATATTTATTTACTTCTCCAATATGTACCCTTGTTCCTGTGCGTTTTTTCTTTATAAACATTTAAAAAATGATCCTAAAATGTTTCATGCAATGCCTCAACCGTTTTGTCCATTTTAGTGTTATGTTTACAAATTGCATGGGAAGAATCATTAATCATCGTTTGCTGGAATTTATTGAGCAGACATATTGTGGAGCGTTGCCAAATTGCCGAAGCATTGAAACAGTTTCTGTTTGTATTGCTGTATTTGCATTGCGCTGCTTATTCTAGACACTTTTTTGTTACAGATTAGACACAGGAAAAAAGACAAATCTCAAAAGTGCGCAGATTAACACTTAAAAATGTTGACTTGACTTGGAGCGTGAGCCAATCAACGGCGGGGGTAAATAATCAGGAAATTCTTATTAAAGGCAACTATGCCTGACCTAGCCCCATTCAGAAACATTATTCTATGATGACGTCACAAATTTAATTTGGTACAACCTTAGAAATTTTTCCTACGGAAAATTATATTGAGGAGACTTCTTTAACGAGTGCTGAACTGTAGTCTTTGAGTTATACTGCATAAGAAATTAATATGTGTATCACTGACTTGATTCTCGCAGTCCCGAATATACGAAGTACGACATATATTACGACTATGGCGATCCGGTAAAAGAAACTACAAACCATCAAAATGATGTGACATCTGATGAGTCGGCGTTACGAGTTTTTGAGAGAAACGCTAGCTAAGTCATGTCGTCCGAATGGATAAAAAAAACTCCAGCTCCGAGAATATTCGAGGCAGTACCCGCAGAGGAAGACAAGGGGGAGAAGGACTTAGTTACATTTCCAATTGGCGCCAAACAACGAAATGGAAGAACGACTAGCGCGCTACGGTAAACTCGGCCATAACCCACGCCAATGAAGAAGAAGAAGTCAAACAGTATTACAGGTAATCTTCTGCGATATTATTAGATATCTAGTGATTCTTAAGTATGAGGACAATCGGTACTTTTTAATTTCAGCAGCGGAATAACTGGAAATATAGTATAATCATCATGAATATGTAGACCTTAAGATGACGAGCTTTATAAGCACAGGAATGGCAGACACTTGGCCAATAAGTTCCGGATTACTTGTAGTTTTTACAGTGGACCCTCTAAGCATTAGTAAGGCTGCTGGTAGCAGTTTAGACTGCCCACCATAGAATATGCTGTTATCTGTATAAACTGTACTGTATGTATGATCGAAGCGTGACCCTTTAGGAAATTACACTATCTGGCTATCATTCTATACATAGACCAACTAGTCCTTTGTAATGCCAGGTGGAGGTGTATGTATACGAGTTGAAGTTTACATCGGGCAGGACGTCGATGCATTCTGCGAAGTTTTGTATGGACTTTATACTATATATGATATAGATACCTCAGCCTTGTTCTAGATAAGGACGAACATAAGCAGAGGAGGTGCTCCAGCGTCTCTCATACCTACTTCCCTTCACTTACTACATGAGTCATCGTTAATGATGCCTATACGGCTGGCATGTGCCAGTAAGTTGTGACCTGTGACTAGGCCAACAGAGATGATTAGAAGTTTGCGGGTTGCCTATCCGTTCCTTTGCACATGATCTCCGCGATTCTGCTTGTCTTTAAGACATCCCATCTCAGCGTAAACCGTCTGCCAGCCCTAAAGCCCGGTTCCCACTATCGGCGCAAGGTACCAATTTTCGCCGTATTTCATGTACCGATAATGTGACCGCATTAAATATTATGAAATGCGACAATCATGGCCGATATTGGGCCTACAATGCACAACCAAAATCGACCCAGTTGCGCCGATAATGTGAACGCTATAATGTTTGATAAAGAGCAATAAAAATTGAAAAATGCGCAGATTTTTATCGGGCACTTGAGCACCGATCGAATACGCCAATCACCACCAATATCTCTCTTTTTCAGCAAATTTTTAAGTATTAATTTGAAAAATCTTTATCAATAATTTTTAAATTTTAAAGTTGAAAAAAATCCACATTAATCGTCATGATTTTTGAATTGATTCTCGATTCCAACCGAAATAACAAAATAAACAAAAAGATCGAGTCGAAGGTTTCTGATTAATCGATCTTCGACATCTCTACTGGTTGCAAACATATGTAAATAAAACATATATTCGGTAAGTTGCATACAATAAAATTAAAATGCATTATAATATGAAGTAATTAATTAATAATTTTTAGAAATGAATTCCGACGACGAAGTTTTTGAAGGTGTTATGGACAATGTGCTTGACGAAACCATTTCTTCCACACCCAGCAAAACAAAAAGACGAAAAAAACCACAAATAGTGTCATCATGGACAAATGAAAGCACAACGAATTTGATACAGGCCATTGAAATGCACAATTGTATTTGGGAATATTCCTGCCCAGAATATAAAGATCGCGCCAAAAGAGATAAAGCTTGGAATAACATCGCGGAGAAATTTCCAACCCAAGAAGTTGACGGATGCAAAGCAAAATGGGCGAATATAAAAACGGCATTTTCAAATGTAAAGAAAAAAATGACAACTAAATCAGGCCAAGCGGCCGGTAATGCTTTGCCACATTGGCCGTTTTGGTCAGCTATGCAATTCTACTGTTTGCATGATCGCTGCAAGAGTAGTTCGTCCGTCTCAACACTAGATGTGGATGCAGATGTAACGCCACCACCAACAGCTGCCCGAAGTGACAGGAAATCCAAACCCTCTGCATCCGATGAATCAGTGACAACAGATGCAATGGAGAGCGCAATACAATTTTTAAATAAAGAAGAAGACCACTGGCATGGAGTGGGCATGTATCTTGCACTGCAAATGCGTGAACTATCAAAAAGAAATAAAAGAGCAGCAAATAAACTTCACGCGGAATTAATTCAAGTAGCTATGAATGCTGTGTTGCAACAAGATGAGGAAAGTTTATCATAATATGTTGAATTATAAATACAAATAAATACAATTTATTTAAAGATTATGAAAAGTGCATATATTCTGTTAAGTGTCTGCTTTGTTATACAAATTTATACTGCCATGGCAATTCGCCGTCTGGTGACATGAAATAGTTTTCAAATTCTTCACGGATAGTTTTTGCTTCGTTGCTTATGTAGGAAATTGATATATCCTCTGTGGCGCTTTCAAAGGTAGGTATGGAAATATTAACGCGTGCACCTTCAATAATATTTCCATCCTCAGTGCAGCTATCTACCAATCCAGTAGCATAACTTATATTTTTTGTCATTAAAAAATTGTGTAATGCGCAACATGCTAACGTCACTCTCGTTGTTTTATTTGGATTCAGCTTCATTGGTCGTGAAAAGATTTCGAAGCGCTTCATCATGATTCCAAATGCGTTCTCGACTATTCTCCTAGCCCTTGATAACCTATAGTTAAAAATACGTTTGCTACCAGATAAAATGCGACCAGGATACGGCTTCATCAAATAATTTTGCATTTTAAATGCATTGTCTGCCACTAAAACAAAAGGTACATTCATTTCACGACCTAATAAATGACGAGGAGGTGGTAAATTTAGAGAATCCGTATCGAGGGCATACTGCAGAGAACATTTACTGAAAACACCACCATCTGAAATACGCCCGTTGCAGCCGACGTCAATATACAAATATTTATAACTGGCATCAACAACTGCCATAAGCACTATGCTGTGAGTTCCTTTGTAGTTGCAAAACGTACTTCCTGATTTTGCTAGTGCGATCATGACCACATGCTTGCCGTCAACTGCTCCTATGCAGTTAGGAAAGTTCCATAATAAATCGAATTTCGAAGCAACTTCAGTCCATTCTTCTTTTGTTGAAGGTATCTAATATGGATTTGGTAAAGCATGTGTTCCTACCTTCAGGTAAGTATTTCGAAGTTGACTGTAAATCGCATCACAAACTTCAGGAACAAATTTTGAGATGGTGTTTGGGGCAATACGGAAAAAAGCTGAAAGACTTTTGTAGCTATCGCCCGTGGCCAAAAAGCGGAGAGTGCAGGCCAAACGATGACTTGCTGGAATAGCTTCACGAAAACATGTATCTTTTTTTTTAATCAGTGGGGAAATTAGCTGCAGTAACTCATTAAAATTGTTTTCGTTCATTCGCACGTAATTTTTAAAAAGAAACTTTTGATTATCAACTTCTCGAAATTCACGTAAAGTCGTTTCATATGCACCATTAGTATTTCTTCTTTCCAGCCAATTTCTCACCCAGATACTACGTTGTTTAGGATTTGTTTTACGTTTCTGATTTTTCTTTTTCAGCTTTAATGTTGCAATGGTAAGCAGAGCAACTGCAACTTTTTTCTTCTTCAAATAATCCATGTTCTAAAATAAATAAAAACTTTTACTGCAAACAGCTGATTGAGCACAACAGTGTGACCGCGTTGCGCCGATTATCGTAGCAGAATATTTAACGCCGATATGCGCCGATAAAATATGACACAATTTGCGCCGATAATGTGACTGCTAAAAATTGACTCAATTTTGTTTTGGCACTTTGCGCCGATGTAGACCAATAAAAATCGGTACAAATTGTGCTACTTGCGCCGATAGTGGGACCCGGGCTTAACGCTTTAGCTAAAATGTCAGAACATTGGACCATCGACTATGTTTTTATTGGTCTACATCGTCGCAAAGTGCCAAAACAAAATTGAGTCAATTTTTAGCAGTCACCCTAGCCATTGCTCTCACTTTTTCCAAGCATTTTTTATATTATCAGCGGACCCTAATTTATATGTGACAAAGGACTGTCAGGTTTTACATCCCTAGAACAGTAATAATTCTTATAAATAGAAATTTATCTAAATTCACAACTTGCACTCTAATTGGATCACCCTTATAAGCCTTGGACATTAAATCAATATAACTAATTTGCTGAAATTTCATCTTTTCTCTGGCATTATTGATGAATTTGCTGTGAGCTTCATCAATTTAAAAAGCTATAAATAATAAATTTTTATAAATTAAATTTTTAAATATTCTAAAACAACAAAAAATAATACTTAAAATGTAATTAACTACACTTCAATAAACGTCCACGGGCGAAAAGTGGGAAGAACAATAAACAAACATCAACAAAATGTTTGACGATAAATTTCTTTAGTTTCTGGCATTTCAGAATGACAGTTGCAAATTGAATTCGAAACAAAAAAATTTAAGCTTGAATACCCTATACAGGTGTATTTCTTATAGGATAAAAAGAAACGGAATTGCGCAGATTGCGTTAGATATCTCAAACTAAAAAATCGCGTACGAATATGCAGGCAGACAGATGGAAAGACTTACAAACGGATAACCTCGCCTCCACCTCGCTCTTGTCAATCTATCATTGAAAAAGTCGTTGAAATTATGGAAAAACTTGACCACGACCGTCACATGAGCAGCCATGACAACGCTAAGGAACTTAACTTTCATCAACAAACGGTTTTGAACCATTTAAAAAAGGCTGGCTACAAAAAGAAGCTCGAAGTTTGGGTACCACATGAGTTGTCTGTGAAAAAATTAATGAACCGAATTAAAATCTGTTATTTTTTGCTGGAACAAAATAAAAAACGATTCATTTCTGAAGCGAATGGTAACATGAGACGAAAAATGGATCCCATAGGACAGTAATGTGCGAAAAAGATCATGGTCCAAGCGTGGGGAAGCTCAAAAAATGGTCACAAAGCAATGATTGACGCCTCCAAAGGTTATGATGAGTGTTTGGTGGGTTTGGAAAGAAATCATCCACTATAAGCTGCTCTAGGTCAAACGATTGATTCTACGTTTTACTGCGAACAACTGATGAGATTGAAGCAAGCAATCGAAAAAAATGGCCAGAACTGATCAACAGAAAGATCTTCGTTTTCCATTAGGACAACGCTAGACCAAACACATCTTTGATGACTCGGCAAAAACTGGGAGAGTTTGGCTGGAAAGTTTTGATGCATCCACCATATAGCCTTGGCCTTGCAACATCGTACTACAATTTGGTTCGGTCAACGCAGAACTCCCTTAATAGAGTAAAGTTGGCTTCTGGAGAAGACTGTGAAAATTACATGTCACAGTTTTTCGCCGAGAAACCAGAAAAGTTTTACACTGATGGAATAATGTCTCTAGCGGAAAAATGGCAAACCGTATTCGACAAAAATGGCGCATATTTGGATCATTGAAGGTCATTATAAATATAAAAAAAAAATAAGTTGAAATTTGATTAGAAATACGAAATTACTTTTTCAACTACCCAATATGTTATGGAGCATGTTCCACTGGTTATTTTAAACTGTCAAGCTTAAAATGCCCTGTTCAGGGTATAAAAATACAAAAACAGAAATTCTATGATACCCAAGTATGTACATATAAAAATATTCCTAAGCGAGCGAACAAAATTATTTTTTAATTTTTTTTAACGAGTTTTTTTAAATATATTTTTTAATATTTTTTTAATTTTTCTGATAATTTGAAATTTGTTTTTTATGCACTCATATTCGCATGCAGTCGTCTGTATGTATAAACAACTCGATATATATGTAAATGCAAAAGCAAAATATATATAAGTGGGTAAAATCAACAACGCTTCAAATGATGAGTGAACGAAAGCGAACCACAATTAAGCACAACAACAACGAGGCAACGCAAAAAACAGGGAAGAATGGAGAAAATAATACAACAAATGAGCAGCGTTCGGCGTCTGCCGAATTGAAGCTAAAGAATTAACACCACCAAAAAGTCCAAAAGTCTTTAAACAAATTCAAGGTTAACTTCATCACACAGAGTTTGCGCCGAACCTTGGCTCTCTACCCACAATTGATTTGGGGTGCAGGTTAAGCGGAGGAGCCTGAGTGAATGCGATGTGCGAATGCAAGCTGAATTGAGCAAATAATAACAGCAACAATAACAACGCTGCGTGCGAAAACAAATAAAGAACACGAAATATCAACAGCATCATCGTCATCAACGCCATCGCCATCAACAAGCATCAACGTCATCGCGCAGCGTTGATACAACAATTTATTGCCAAAAATTCATAAAACTCAAATTAACAATAAAATGAATGAGAAAAGCAAAAAATAAATAAATACTTAAGAGTAATTCTGTTAGCAAGCAAAAAACGAAGGCAAAACGGAGCGAATGCATGGTGAAGGCAGTTCAGGTGGTGCTGGTGGTGAGATGATGGGATGGGATATGTATTTTAGTATGGAATCAATAATAATCAATTACAACGAAAGTGAGTAAAAGTATATATAAAAGTATAAAAATGCAAAATTTCTGCAAATTTAAATCACGAACTCCGAGAACCGGTCAAAATGTTTCAAAACAAATTTTGATTTTTAATAAACAATAAAAGTCGAAAGTAAAAAGTATTAACCAATTTAGGCAGAGAATGCAGTCAGTTAATTACAAACGTTTCGACAGATAGATAATTAATTATTTCAAGTTCAATGCGCTGATAATTTATTTACATATTAATATTGATAGACTGCAAAATATTGATTGATTAAAATTGAAATATTTAAGGAAACCGAAGTTAAATTAATCAATTTTATAAATTATTGTCAAAATAGTAACTTAATAAAACTATACTTGTCTTCAAATCGCCAAAACTTGAAAAAAGGTGAATCGAACAAGCAACTCGCTTAAATCAAATATACTAGCATAAACAGATAGAGTTGATTTAGAAACAATTTATAGCATATCCACGTGCTCTCTTGTGTTAAATTCAACGGAATAACTTTGTTTGGAGTCACTAGACTCTTATCCATATAAAGTTCCAAAGAAGATACGACGTTTTCGAGCCAAATTTTGTTTAGCGTTGAAACCCATTATTGCTAGCTATGTGGCTATGTAAACAAGCAAAATTTCCGCTTTTCGGACGAAGAGCAACATGTAGAGCTTCAAGAGCTGTCACTTCATCCAGAAAAATACACGTTTGTGTAGCCGGTGGAATCATCGGTCCATATTTCTTCAAAAATGATGTCGGTGTAAACGTAAATGGTAATGACGACCATTATTGCGCCATGATGACCGACTATTTGTTGCCTGAAATTGAATCTCGAGATCTCGGCGACATTTGGTTTCAACAAGACGGCGGCACTTCCCACACATCGCAGCGAGCAATGGATTTATTGAGAGAACACTTCGGTGAGAAGACAATTTCACGTTTTGGGAGGGGCGATTGACCACCAAGATCGTGTATTGTCTCACCGTTAGACTTTTTTCTGTGGGAATATGTAGAATCTAAAGTCTTTGCGAACAATACCGTTTCGACTTAGGCCTTGGAGCAAAGCAGCACGGAAGTCATTCGCCAGTTACCAGTCGAAATGCTCGAACGAGTCATCGAAAAATGGAATCAACGGGACCATTTGAGACGTAGCCGCGACCTACCGTTGAAAAAGATAATAAAAAAAAAAAAAATTAATGGCTAAGAATGTTCTTTCAAATGATAATAAACATTCATTCCCCATAAAATTTGAAGTTTATTTTATGTGTTTCTTTAAAAAACTAGGGAAACTCGAAATGGATCACCCATCAGTTTTGTAATATTATATAGTATATATTATTAAAGCAAAAATTTGGCCTAATGAGCGTTCGAAAATAGACGGCTAATCTAGGTACTGGCTATAGCTCTTCTATTGTGGATGCAAACCTCTCTAAATGTAGCCGCACTTCCGCTTGAAAGACTACAGTGGTATGGCAGTTTGAAACGGAAAACTCCGCCTCCGACCTGATCCTTGAGCTTCGATCCAAGTGCGTGCCTCCGAGATTTTATACAGAAACCAGTTCAGTTTTATTTGGATTGAGAGCTAAGCCGTTTCTTTCTGCCCAGCCAACTACCACATTGAGGTACCCTTGTGGTATACACCGTCGTTGTGTTTGTGATAAGACGGTATCTTAGAATTTTCTTTAACCACGAGAGCAGCATCGTCTGCATAGGCTATCAGCCAACGCCCGCGTCCTTCGACTTCTTTCAATAGGTCCTTTACCGTTATGATCCAGGGTTAAGAAGACAGCATCCCACCCTGCGAGTTTCCTTCCTTCACTTTTCGTGGTGCACAGACACTGCCTCACTCCACCACGACAGTATGGTCGCCGAGAAGATAATATTTGAGGCGCTTGAGGTTCAAACCTATACAGAGCACTAAAGACCGCTTCCGGCCGCACATTGTTGAAAGCTCCCTCAAAGTCGAAAAATGTCCACCGGGTATTACTTATGCGTGAAAGCTCCATCCAGCCATGAAACAACATCACGTAGAGCACTGTCTACCGACCTGCCTTTGCTTCGGGCATGCTGAGCGCTCAATAACATGTTTCTCGATATGCTAACGCTGATGTGCAAGCCTCTCTAGCAACTTTAACCGGAACGAATAGAGATTAATAGACCTAAAATCCTTGGCATTCACATGGGAGCTCTTACCGGCCTTCGGGATGAACGTTACCCTTGCCTGTCTACAAGGGAGTATGTGTAAAATCGGACAAATTACTGCCACATAAACTTTTAATCACGGCATGACATGGTATCACAAATGAATATGCATCATTATGTTCCCCGGATCTAAGCCATAGTGACTGTTTTTGGTACTCCGACCTCACAATATGGTAGCTTGGACACTGAGGTCTTTCGTGAAACATAAACCAAATCGCAATCATATAAAAATGGCATCAAAAAGATGGAAGACCAACACAATTGGTGAATAGCTTCCAATATCAAGAATGTTATATAAAAAAATTCTGATAAGAAAGTCTTGAGTTCGAGCGAACATTAAATATTCTCTTTATTCGTAAGAATTCAAAGACTTGTTAAAAATTAAAAATTATTAAAAATATATTTAAAAAATTATTAAACGAATTTATAGATCGTTTAATCAAAGAATGATACTTTCTTATAAATATCTTACTTATAAAACGAGAAAGGTGAAAATTGTTGTATCTGATATAGAAAAGTTAGCAGATATCTTCTCGAGCGGTTTCGGCCAACAATATGTGAGGTCAGCCAGAGAACCAAGGCATTGTATCGGGAGTATTATTCTTGCTTACAATTTAACCGAAATACTATAAGGCTTCGCTATAGGTATTATATACATATATAGCAAAATATCAAAATATCGATAAGGCCATAAAAATCTACAGGGAACACCTTTGTTTCTATCACTTAAATAATTTTTTAAACTCCAAAGCAATTTTTGTTTATATGTTCGGCTATATACACATGAGTATGTGTTTATACGATGAGAATTTGGGTAATAAAAATTTGCATACTGCATTTTAATTGACAACAATTTCGATATATTTTCGAGGCACAGTTAAATATCTACACTAAATGTATATCCATGCATATATGTACATACATATGCGTATATGTGCATAGGCGTTTATGTTTGCTTTATGTGCTTTTGTATCAAACTCATTTCAACTTTATTGTATTTGTTCTGCTCGGTCGCGAAAGCGATACAAAATAAAAATAAAATAGAAATAAATGAAATTAACGCTCACGTGTGTTTAGGACAAACAAATCTACATTTGCATACAGTGTTCTATACATACACATGCATACATATGTATACATACATTAGTTTGTTTTGCCAATTTGGTTCAACGACCGACAACTTTGTGTCGCTTAGAATTTCTATTTCATTTCACTTATTCATGCATACATACATACAAGTATGTGCACATTCACCTACAGTTTGTTGTTGCTGATATATATGTGTATGTGTTCATTAAAAATTAAAATTCATACAATTATAGCGGGTAAGTTATTATCTGTCGCTTGCCTTAAGCGAAGGCAGGCGAACTCAAAAATCTAGTTGCATGTGCAGCTTTAATTTATTATAAATGGTTTTTGAAGAATTTTATCGAGAATTATAAAGCCAATACTTCTAATTAATAGATGATTACATACCACATACTGAATATGCATAGTTATATAATACATTTTGAAATTTATATAAAATGGGTTTAACATATGCCGTGGTAATGGTAATAAGGGGTAATGGTAATGGAGTAATGGTAATTGTACTAATAATGGTTATGGTAATAGTAATGGTAGAGGTAATGGTAATGATAATGATAATGGTAATGGTATTAGTAACAATAGAAGTAATAGTAATCATAACGGTATTAGTAATGTTAGAAGTAATTGTAATGGTAGAGGTAGAGGTAATAGCAATTGTAATAGTATTAGTAATGTTAGATGTTATTGTAATGGTAATTGTAGTGTACTGATATCGGTAGAAAGCTTAGTAATGATTACCTACCGCACGTTTGAATATACATACAAACATCAATTTTGAATAAACGGTTTATCATACTCCGTAGTAATGGCAATAAGGAGAAATAGTAATGGAGTAATGGTAATTGTACTAATAAGAGTAGTGGTATTAGTAACGATAGAGGGAATGGAATTAGCAATGAAAGAGGTAATAGTAATCATAATGGTATTAGTAATTTTAGAGGTAATAGTAATGGTAATCGATATCAATATCTAATAATTGTTTTATCATACGACGTGGTAATGGTAATAAGTGATAATAGTAATGGAGTAATGGTAATTGTACTAGTAATGCTATCGAGTTACAGGTTAGAAATATATCAGTTGCAAGCCTTGATAATGGTAATCACATTTGTAATGGCAATAGTACTTATTAGTAACGGTCTCGGTTGATAGCTTAATAATATATTAATCACATGACAAGTTGTTGGTATGGGTAATGGTTCCATTTTTTATCCATTATAACGGTAATGTAATGCTAACAGTTAAAGAGCAAATAAATCTTGTAGCAATAACATTATATAAAGTCCATTTCCATGACTGTCGGGAGTATTGTAACCGGTATAAAACCAGACCTAAGAAAGGTCAACTAGACAGCTTTCGTCAAAGTTATTTGAGCACATTTTTTGCTACAATGACAACCAGAAGTATTCAACTGAAATTAATTAGCGTGTACTGGTATTGGTAATGATAATGATAATTCCAAAATTTTTGATAATTGCTATAGAAAGGATAATAGAATATGCTACACATAATGATAAAGTATAGATTGGCATTGGTAATGACAATTTTAATTGAAGGTAATATTTTTATTAATGGTAATTGAAGTAATGAGAATCTAAGTGTACTGGCATTGGTAATGATATTTCAAAAAATTTAGTAATCATTATGGAAATGTAATGGTATTTAATATTAATTCATTAATCATTATAGAAATGGTAATGATACTTTCATATATACATAACTATATGCTAAAAGTAATGATAATTTTTTGGTAATAACATTTTAGTAATCATTATAGAAATGGTAATGAAAACGATATACGAAACAAGTAATTTAAATTTGTTGGCACTGACGTTGGTAATGGTATTTAAAATTTCAAAATGTTTAGTAATCATTATGGGAAAGGTAATGAAAATGGTATATGCAAAATTAATTATGGCAATGAAAACAGTATATGCTAAAAAATAATGCAAATTTATTGGTACTGATCTTGGTAATAGTATTAAAAATTTCAAAATATTTAATAATCGTTGTATGAAAGGTAATGAAAACGGTATATCGTAAAAGTAATGATAATTTTTGGTAATGGTATTTGATATTTCCAAAAAATAGCATTACTATAGTAATGGTAATTAAAATATAAATGGGTGGGTATAAGCAATAGTAATTATATTTCCAACATTTATAGTATTCCGTAATAATAATAATGATACTAATACTAATTAATTAATTACACTTAAACTCTGCAAAAATGTTGATTACTCACTATTGAAAGTAAAATTATTCAGAGATATAAGAACACGTATTGTATAATAATACATGATTGAATGCATGAGGAGCACAAAAATATTAAAATATTTGTTTTAAAAATTATTTTCGCTCTTGATTACCGTTTTATGCATATACATACATACAAATAAATATACAATAAGGTGAATCAACCAGCTCGACGAAGGAAATGTAAACATAAAGTTTTCAATGGCCGATTTTACACTTATGTATATACATAAATGCATGTAAATAAGTGTGTAAGTATTTTTGAAATCATTTATGACATAAATAACATATCTACGCAAAATGGCAAACAACTGAAAAAGGGAAAACCTCTGCAAACACAAAACGCTTCGCGGCTACCGTATATTTACCTATTAAATGCAACAGCTATAATGACCAGCAGCGCGAAAGAAAAAAGAAGGCGAAAGCAAATTACAGCAACGACACCCGCATAACTACACCGGATCGTAAAAATTACAAAAACAAAAAATAACAATAGCAACAACGGCACCAGTTACAACGCAGCCACTTGTTGCACTGCGGTCGGCTGGCCATGGCTAAGGCAATAATTGCATATTGACCCATTTTTACGATTGCCCAGCGTGAAAAGGGCGTAAGCTAAAGTAAAGAGCTTGCAAGCAGTGACACGCACACACACACAAACACATACTAAGTAAGTAAACGTATGTAAATGTACGTGAGAGTTACAGAGAAACATGCGTAAATACGTGCGAAGGCTTGAAAGCAGGAGGAAGGAGCAGCAAAAATACCCGCGAAGGTGTTAATCATCCACGTCAACACCTTCGCTGCGGCGAGTGCACACTTGCCGACGCAAATTGTGCGATGATGAATTGCCGACGCTTTTGTATGGCGCGCAGCCGTCGTCAAGCCACTTAACTGCAATGTGATGAGTAGGTATTTACATACTGCACATATACATACATAAATGCATACATAGTGGGTAGTGTGTTGCGCATGCGCAGTTTACTGTTTTATAGTTACTTCTTGTGGATTTATTATTTTTTAGCAGGTTTTAAAATTTTACGGCTTTTATATGCCTCGATAAGTGAACTTCTTTTGCGATTTTAACGACCCAACGTTTTGTCTTAGCGTGATTACAGTAACTTGGCAACAGCAATTTGGTAGCGATAATATATTGTGTGTCATTTAGGACATTAAGTATGCCTGAAATAAATATTTCATTACTACGAATGTAAATACCGAAATTTCGGGATCCCGAATTTTTAGTCCCGAACTGTTAAGGAAATTTTAGAGAACCAACAATAACTTATACATTTAAATTAGATAACTTAGTGTGAGCAGGTTTTCCAAAATGATTTGGTGTAAATCCCGAAATTCGGGCTCTCGAATTTTTAGTCCAGGTTTTCAAAACTGATTTGAATTTAATTACGAAATTACGGGATCCCGAATTTTTAGTCCCGAAATGTTAAGGAAACCTGCAACTTATATAGGGACCAAAATTATTAAATTAGTTAACTTAGTCGTGCCGGTGAAAACGTTTGGGTTCTCATCGAAATTACTCGTGTGTATGAGAACGTATACACATACATAAGTATGCATATCGCCCCAGAAAACTCGGAGCTACCTCAAATCTTACACAAAACAAAGCCGATATCTCACCTAAATTCTCGCCATAAACATTACATATGGTTATACAACTTCTTCCAGAAGTCCAGCAAAACAGGTGCTCTCATGTCCTTAGTAAAGCATGAGAACACCGATTGCACTAAAATTAAATATTTTTTACTTTCACCATAAATCATTAGTTGATTTGAATGCAGGGGCATGAGATTTCTACTTTACTTTTCTACTTTCTAGATTTTCTTGAAGAGCACCAACGGACCCGTATTCTCTCGGTATCGGTTGCTTATAATGCTGTAGAGAAGTTATAGAGAAAAGGTGGGGACTCAGAGACGTGAGCTGAGCCCTGAGCTCGCTAACTGTGAGCTCAAAGTTAATCAAGGAGTATCTGCTCTCACTAGCAACGGAGCAAGCTATTTCATCATCAGACCCGTTTGGGCGCCCATATAGGAATAAGACCGAGTCAGATCTCCATCTCGATGTTTGAGCACTTCACTAATGAACCTTAGAAAGAGCTGGTCGACGACCAACTCCTATGCGACTGCAATATTTTTTTGACTTAGAGCAGATCGCATGAGATCTTCAGTACTTGCCCTCAGCAAAGTTCATCTTGTCGCAACAGTAGGGATTCTTACGGGGCATTGTCCAACAGACGGGCCGAAGTTATCAAATTTGTATAGAGTGAAAAGAGGTGGAATTATTCAGGCACTTTCTCCTCAATTGCACAGCCTTTAAAATACTGAGGATGGAATATCTCGGCAGTCTTTCCTTCGGCGAACCAGGAGACATAACCGAATTTGACATTAGTCGTCTCAACAAATGTATGTTAGACTTAAAGCGCTTTGCCGATTTATAAGGATATTATGATCTACTATATAGAAGTTTTAGGTAACACAACGGATCGGCGTTCAGAGTGTCCAAGTGAGATTCCTGTTATGATAGGCCTCTTAGCCTAATCTAACTTGTCGAGTTCATAATTCTTGGCCGGAAAAAATTCCATATCCGTTGCTGAAGTTAAAGTAGACCCGACTGTCGAGAGAACGGATCTCAGATGGTTGGTATTATTAGTTTTCAATCGGAAATAGTTTTGGAGAAATCTTTGATACAACAATTTTCGTTCTATAATTTAAATCACGGACCTGCTACCAAAGAGCTCAAATAGTATATAATCTTACAGGTTCTCGTACACACATACATACAAAAATAGACTTACAAGTATACCATGTTATGTACATACATATGTACGGGAGTGCGTTGCCAATGCAAACATGCAATTTGGCTCCTTTTTTTTCTTTTTAGCTGTCGCTGGCTACCTTTGCTTTGGCCGCCTATTTGCGTAGCCCAGTTTCTCCAGCGACACACTTGTACTGTTATTTTTTGCTATAGCTGTTGTTGTTGTTGTTTTTCTTGTCAACACTGACTGACTGCCGACCGCCTGCTTGTCGGCCTGTCTGCCTTGACGCCTCAACGCTTTTCTTGGCAGCTGCAATTGTGTACTTTTATTGTCACTATACTTGTTTTTGTTGCTGCTGTTGTTGTGTATGTTGTTTGGTTGCATGCAACACTTTAATTAAGCGGCGGCAGTCAAGTGGTTTTCTGATGAACGAAATTCAATATTGCACTCACATACACACATACATACATGCATATGTATAGAAATGAGCGGATGTCGGTATGTATGTGTAGGTATTTGTGCAAATATAAGTGTTAAACGCGTATTGGCATTTTCAAGTGACTTTTTGTTTACCTCGCCGCCACTTCGCTTTGTCCTCGGTTTGGCAAAATTATTGCAGATTCTCTGTTGTCGATTGAAAGTGAATTTTTTAAGCTCAAGATAATATTTATTTATCTTTTGCTGCAGTGAAGTGAAATTTTAAAGATAACAAGTGTGGATTGTTGAGTAATTTTTGGTTAATGTTTGAAATCGTCTCTGGGTCAACGAATGTGTATCATTGTGAATATATATGTACATACCGAAGACATGCAGCTTTAACCCTGATAATTATTTTAAACCTGGTAACCCTAAGAAAATAAGTTGATGGGGGACACCAAAGTACCAGAGATCGTACGGAGAAGAACGCCTCCATCGAAAAATAAAAAAAGTACCCAAATTATTCTACGATGTCTCATACTCTTCGTCTTTCTGAATTTCATTTGAGTTATACGTGTCGAGGATGGCAATTTCACTAAGGAAGACGAGCAGTAGAAAATGTATCAAGTAAGATTTCTGTGACAAAAAAGCAGAAACGAATTTAAGTCTAAGCCATCATTCCCTAAAGCATGAAATCATTAATCACTAGAGAGTATTACAGTTGCTAGGGCTAGGTATATAGAAACTAAGAATCCAAAAACTCTACTAATAGCAACGGGGATCTGTGAACGATATGTGGACTTCGACTTAACCGCATAGTACGACGTATGAATGAGAACCGTTCCCACTACAGTCTACGTAACCGAAACGGACCAGGATTTTTTATCCGATCAAGGACTGTCAACTCGACAGAATCCTGCCGCTACAAAAACAGCAACTCCTATCGACGTGAACGAGAGTTTTTGTAAAGAAAGAACTACCCAGATCTTTAGTAAAATTGTTGTTAATAAAGAGTCTTCCAATAGCTAGGTTCGGTTAGGTAAGGTTAGATGGCTGATGTAGAGAGATCGCACGTATGTAGTCCTTAGTAGCCAATAAAAATTTTCACAGGACGTTTAGTTTCCAATCCCTCCATTTCGGTGGGATCTCCAAGGTATGCGCACCCAAGTGTTTAAGCTTGGACCTCCCAAACGCGGGACTGTCAAGAAGGAAGTGTTGAGTTGTTTTCACCTCATCTTCTTCCATACAGCTTCTGCAGATGGCGGCTGGTAAGATTCCAAGCCTTACAGAATGGACGCCAACGGGACAATGGCCTGTTAAAACCCCCACAACCAGCTGGAGAGGCTGTGTTACGGAGGACAAAGAGATCACTAGATCTCTTGCGATCGATCTTAGGCTCAAAGAATTTTATGACAGCGCATGTACCGATGCTAGTCCAGCACTGTCTAAGCTGCCGCGATTCCAGCTATCTAGTAATAGACCAGAGGAGGACACCGACCCGCTCTCTTTATATTGACAGCGGTTCTAGGGTGCCTTCCCTTGATATCTCATCAGCTTTACAATTCCTGCGATTCAGCTGGGGCCTGGCACTCATACAACTCTCATCATAAAGACACTCGATTCTGTTCATAATGAGGTGAGGCACTCCTTAACCAACCCTGAATGTACTGTTAATGAGTTCTAGGCTAGTATGGCCGCCCTGCTATCTGACTGGATGGTCACTTCTCTGAAGGAGGCTGCACTCCAGAACAGTGAATCAACTGCTGCCTTAATGGCTGCAACCTCGGCTTGGAGAACACCGCAATAGTAAGGAAGTCTGAAGCTGAAGTTGATAGCTCCTGACAGTAAACCCCTCCACCATCCTTCCCCTAGCCTTTGACCCATTCCTACCGACAGCTCCCTAGCCCGTATATGGGCAGAGAAAGAGCCACCACAGTTCTGTTTGGCGACTCCATGATCCAAGTAATTCCGTATGAAGTAAAAGTTAAAAGGACTTCCGAAAATCATAATACCAAGTAAAGAAGTTGTTTCGATGTCGCAATGCAAAGGGTTTAAAGAAATGAAGTTGGTGATGCCTGCATACTGGGATCGTACGTAAGTACTTAATACAGAGTGGTAATGTACATTAAGGAGGCCACTGACTTTAATAAGTCTACGGGTACTACATTGGTATGAATCATTAAAATTTGGGTCGGTATATTTAAAGCTGTAAGTAAATCAAGTCTACCATTAAAAATATATTCCAATACATAAATTCACTTTAATATACATATGTATAATAATAAAAGTTCAAAATAAATTTTGGAACCCAAAAATTGCAAACACAATTTGCATTTAGCATTTGCGACGTTAAATTAATGATCAACTTCGAGAGAAAATCAAAAAATGCGCAGCGCAAGCGCAGCATTCAAACAAGAATTCCGGTTCTTTCAATTGCAAATTTTACGAGAAATTAATGTTCGCGTATTTCTTTTGCCCTTTTTCACAAGCAAGCACAGCAAACAGCCTTTTAGCCAGCCCAAAAGCGACGTTGCCCGTCGGGCAAGCGCTGCAGCCGACTTTCATGGCGGACTGAGAAATCAAAGTGCCAGACTGGCGTTGACCTTCTCAATCGTCAATTGGACGAGACACACACACACACACGCCCACATATTCACGCGTTTGTGTACTTAAGTCGCTTACGGCGCTCAAATACAGCACCGAAATTTTACGAAGGAGTCAGCCACCCGCGCAATAACCCTCTTCGTCGCAGCGAAGCTCACGCTTGCGGTTTGGGTTTGGATTTCTTTACGTTGACCTTGAAATGAAATTTTAGCATTTCTTTGTTAACAACAAACGCATTGTTCTTCTTCTTGCTCGTGCAGCATCTCCACTTTGCTGCGCGAACTCTGCTTTTGCGTTAATTATTCGTACCTGTGTACGCCAGCTTCGTTTACCTGATTTGTGCGGTAAACAAATTTGACGTAAATTCTGTTTGTTTGCTTTTCTTTAGTTGTGTTTTGGTAAACTAACAAACTGATGTTTATTTACTCTTTTTTTAACCGAAATCTCAGAGTTATATTGGCAATTGAATGGCGGTTACTTGGCTGCTAACAAACACATGACTCAACAACATTAGAGTTCTGAAAATTTTCAATTTTTTTTCATTTTTTGGTGAGTCACAGTATAAGAATTGGAATGTTTTAACAAAATAACTCAGCTTTCTACTGTGTTCACTGGGATCACGGCTTCATACTACAGCAAGAGCTCCGAGTTGCCAGCTTTAAATCTTCTTGTTTATTTCTAAATCGGAAAAACTGCTCATTTTAATCCACAACCCTCTTTAAAAAACGGTAGAAATGCACAGAATATAATTTTCGTTAATTTTTACAGTTATTAGTGTGACCACGTGAAACATATTTTCCGTAGAAGTTCCGGTCATCTATCATGGCTCGGCTTTCCTACTTCTTCATAAGTTCTAATATTTTTTATTGACGTGTTACAGCTCCATAGAATATCTAAGATCACAGGTGGGCCTCAAAATGTGTTGAGTTAACCACCCCTTCCTTGAATTTGCTTGTTTTAATCTCCGTATCCTTTAGCACTCTAGTGTGAGGCCAACCGCCGAAGATAGCCACGTTTAAAATTTTCTATTTAGCTCGGTGAACATCTCTTGTAGGACGGACTGAGTTGATCTAGTGACAGGTGCCTAGAGCAGACTAAAATTATGTAGGAAAAACTTCTGCAGCCTGCTGAATAGCAGTGGAAACTTAACACCAGGAGACTGCGAACCCGATGCGTCCAGGGCGACCATCAACCTTAACCGACGAAGCTCACGTTCAACAAATCAAAGATTTGGTGTTGAAAAACCGTCGATTAACAATTAGAGACCTTGCTGATGAAGTTGGCATATCGAAAGGCTCAGCCAATACCATTTTGAAGGATGTTTTGGGCCTCAAGCGCGTCAAATCTCAACTGGTACCGAAAACATTGAATTTTTTGGAAAAAAGGCGTCGCGTTGAAGTGTGTAAAACGATGCTTTCCGAGTACCAGGGTGTCATGAAATGCATTATAACTAGCGATGAGACTTAGATCTATGCTTACAACCCCGAAACAACCGATCAATCGAGCGAATATCGTGCCAAAAGAGACCAGAAACCAAAAAAATCGCCCCAAAGTCGCTCAAAAATCAAGGTCATGTTGACTGTTTTCTTCGATTATCGTGGTGTTGTGCATTATGAATTCCTTCCAACCGGTCAAACAGTCAACAAGGAATATTATTTGAACGTTATACGTCGTTTGCATAACGCTATCCGCCTAAAAAAGCCGGAATTGTGGAAAGACAATTCTTGGTTTTTACACCACGATAATGCACCATCCCATAATGCCCTCGTAATTCGTGATCATTTTGCCAAAAACTCAACCCATATCGTTCCGCAACCACCGTGTTCACCTGATCTGGCGCCGTGCGACTTCTGGCTGTTCGCCAAGCTCAAAAGACCGCTCCGGGGACACCGTTTTTATACGATAGAGGAGATTCAAGCCGCAGCGAAGACGGAACTGAAGGTCATTCCGGAAAGTGACTACAACCAGTGTTTCGAAGATTGGAAAATCCGTTGGCATAAGAGCATTGCATCGGAAGGGGATTACTTTGAAGGGGATGAAATTGATTTGGAAGAATAAATAATTTTCAAAATAAATACAATGTTACCTTATTTTTTGGGCACAGTAATATGGTTTCTCGAATCATAGATCGACAGGTTTTCAAGTTGGATCGGGATTTTGATTCTAAGTTTAGAAAAATATTCAGCGATGAACTTAATGTTCAAAAAATTAAGAAAACTTGATATTGCAAGATTCGTAACTTTTGGAATTTTTGAACTGTAACCGATCTTCGACAAACGTTAATAATGTAGAAACTTTCATGTAATTTCAGAATTTCATGAGACGTTCGGTTGCAGTAATAGGATTTTTTAAAGATCCAGTGGAACGATGAAATTGTCAACCGTTACTGCAGACATCATAGCTGCCCTTAATAAGATTCCCTTTTATCTCACTAGAATGTGGTGGATTTCCTATCTAGAGTCAGTGAATGCAAGAAAAATAATTTAAATACTCCTTTGCTTCGTCATTAACGTTTGTTTATATTTGAACATTTGCTGCACAAAAAAAGTGTAATTTATTTTAGACTGCACCCGCGTTCCCATCCGAACATACCTTAATACCTAGCTACACACATTCGTACATACAGACACATATATAACATATTTCACATTCGAATTAGTCGCGCTCACTGGGCGGTGCTTTTGTGGCTTGAAAGGCGGTGCTAATTAAACTGACTTCTGTTCAACCCAAACGACACGCCGCCAGTTTCATTTAAGCTCCAGCTCTGGAGACGTAACTTTGTTGGTCGCCGCCACAAAGATGGAATTTCGGAATTTGGCAAATACAAAATTTAACGCTTTAGTAACTAACACCCCAAAAAAAATCCTACCTTGTTGGGCTACCTGAAAAATGGCAAAATATGTCTGTATGTATGTATATGAAGACAAATGTCTGTAGTTTGAAGATGAAAGAAGCCAATTGTCTGCAAATGAGACAGTCGATTGCAAAACATTGGCGCAGCTGCATTTTATTTTGCGGAGCTCATTTGAATAAGTTGCGTTTACGGCTGAGATCGATAAATAAAATCAGTAAATTACATAAACAATAAGAAGGTGTGACATTTACGGTCACTTATCGGGGCAAGTTTAGGAAAGGTATTTATGGTAATAAGAAATTTATGACATAATGATCATTTCGCATTTTGGTATTTTCTCAAGAGGAAGATGCAAGTTTTTTTGCAACCTTATATTCTTCTTCTTCTTTATTGGCGTAGACACCGCTTAGGCGGTTAAAGCCGGGTTTACAACAGCGCCCAGTCGTTCTTTCTTTTCGTTGTTTGGCGCCATTTGGAGATTCTAAGTGTAGCCTTCTCCACATGGTCTTTCCAACGGAATGGAGGTCTTCCTCTTCCTCAGCGCAATCCAATACACTGGCGCTCCAATCAAAACAGAATCTACATTGCCTTAAAACCCCTTTTTGCTTTGACAACGTGGCATATTTCTGTTCAAGCAGCAACAACCTCAAGAGAACCTGAGAAAGGACTTTAAACATCAGCCGATAATAAAAGCAATCATCAGGCAGAAATGCAAGGGAACTCTATAGGTCGACTTTCCGTCTAATTTAACTTAATTTAAAAACAAATATTTTTTAAAAATATGAGTCTCTAACCAAGTGAAACATCTTCCCTTTATCCATTTTGACCATATCTAGGACAAAGAAAACAAATAAAGACGAAATTCTATGAAAATTGAGCTCACCATCTGCAAGGCCGGAATTCTAGCCTCTCTCGAAAAATCTCGCCTAAATACGAAAAATACTTTTGGACAGCGGAAGTCCCGTTTTAACAAGATACAAACTTGAAAAAGATTGCTTTAACAAAATTAAACCATTTTATGAATTTAGAAGCTCATTCTATCGGGACGACGCTGTTCAGTAGCCATCCGAGAAATTTCTGCGTCGATCAGGTCACCAAAGGCTAAGGAACAGTCTAAAC
This sequence comes from Bactrocera zonata, assembly GCA_037783105.1. NCBI lineage: Eukaryota > Metazoa > Arthropoda > Insecta > Diptera > Tephritidae > Bactrocera > Bactrocera zonata. The sequence continues at coordinate 85,257 of JBAWJQ010002109.1, forward strand.
AGTGTACTAAAACTAGCAAACAACCCAGCACCGATGGCATAAACTGTTCTATCGACCGATAAATGCTGTCCACTAGGCCTAGGATTATACATCGACCACTTGGAGAAGAGCAATACGATTACTGGAACCTATTATGCCAAAATAAAGGGAAATATTTCAATTTCAGAAAAACTGCATTTGGCAAAGAAAAAAGATAATGCCACTGCTACCCCTGACTGGATAGAAATTTTACTCGTATGAGGCGGTTATCGTCATTTCGAAAGCCTACTTTGAAGGCTTTCAGAAAAATATTTTTCCTACAACTTAAGGAAGTTGCATCCTCGTTATAAACAGGGTTCATTCCGATTACATAGATATATACATTATATAATTCCCTAAAATGAGGTTTAAGTTGATTTCGAATTAGCGAAGTACTTTACCAAGTTAGACTTCCTCTAATGCTTCTGAAGTAATTCAGGCCTCTTTTTCTCTGGAAAAATATTCTAGGAAGGTTTTAGAATTATATAGGAACTGTTAGGCACAAATGGACTCAACGAAATCCTAGGTATCGACAGGTCCGCTATGAATGTGTATTACCATACGTATTTGGTGCAGCGTGGAATAATGGAAATATTCATAAGAAAGAAATATGACGAAACTTATGTATGTAAATAATCAAAATTTATATATTCTTAGATTGGAAAAATTCAAAAATGCAAAGCTGCCAAAAAAATATAGAAATCTTCAAACGAGCATTGCGAAATTCACCAAAAGTGCTTGCTAACCAAAATTGGAATGGAAAAAAAAATGTATAAACAACCAACCAACCAACCGACCATCCATCTGGCCACCCAACTAACCTGTCAGTTCATCCGTCAGTCGGCGATCAGAGCGCTGTGTCGCATTGACAATGAATCCATCAAAAAGCACGAACATGACTTCATTTGGCGCGAAGCGTAATTTGCTTCAATGCTGTTTTCTGCGCATGCGCGCGGAGCTAAATCGTTTGGTGCGCTGCAATTAAGGTGAGCACACAATATGAGCATGAAAACAGCAACGAAATCGATTTTTTGCGACAATTCTTGGCGTGCAAATGACAAAGCTGGTGCTGAGTGACGCTACTTAACCGACAGCTCGATGTTGTTGTCGTTGTATATTGTTAATGCGCCGCCGTCGTTGTTTTAACCAATTGCCACTGCAGCGGTGGACGGGCAGACAGACAACAGCGGCGGCATCAAGAATCAATTGTCACGGTCGTGCACTTGAGCTTTTTTCAGCCCGCCAATCCTAAGTGAGAAGCCGGTAAGAAGTCACCTATGCAGTCATATTGGCGCGGCAGCGGGAGTTTTATTTATTATTGATTTAAAATTTAAATTCAAATTGACATCATGACCCACACTTGCAATTGATTTTTGTTTATTTTTCGCTATTTTTTATTATTTATTTGTTTTTTTTTTTTTTTACAAATCATCGTCGTCTATAAGACAAAAACAGATTTCCGAACTTTATTTATTGATAATGTTTTAATCCGTTTAAATGGCGTCACGTTGTTGATTCTTTAAACGTCAATTTATATTCTTTCATGAGTGCCATGAAAACGGAGTACAAACAGTCAGTGGCTCGCATCGATCATTTTGTCATTTGGTGTACGACAGTAGCGAGTTGCTTATTGTACTCTTTATAGTGAAATTATTTTAAACAAATAGTCTCAACAGGCATATAAATACTTGTTCTCTTTACGGACTGCGCTTAATCTAAATGAAGTACCATAAAATTGAGTTTTGATACTCATCCGAATAACAAGTAATGTTGGGTTTACGCTTTTCCAAAATTTCTCGAATCAAAATCCGACTTATCATTTTCTAATATCACAATTTATGACTTCAACGTCACGTACTCAGCCCAGGGGTACTCCTATGTGGTTACGAGATCCCTGACTTATATCTGCGATATCATAAAAGCCAACACAGATGACTTCTTTTTCTTTACTGGCATAGATAGCGCTTACGCAGTTTTAGCCCAGTTAACAGCGCACCAATCATTTTCTTTTCACTATTTGGCGCCAATCCGACGTGACGTGTGAGCCATCGAATGCGATGACAGACCCATATGCTTGCTTCCTTATTCAGTCAGGAAAAAGCAGAACTATATGCACGGTTGTTGAGGCCAAGGATGTCAATATCAACAGCGACCGCTAGCAGCTTTACATTTTTATAGAAGATCGTACCTTCTCTACTAAGCTCTACAGTTCGTATTATTTTCTTCAGCAATAAATTGAAGAAGTCACCGATATGCATGAACCTTGTCACTTCTTCGGCATCGTATTTGAATAGCTCGCCTGATAATCCATCGGCCGTTTGTTGTTTTTCAGGCGAGTAATTGCTATTCAAAGCTCATCATAGTCTGACAATGGAACATTCATTCCATCCTCATCGATTAGGGAATCGGGTTCGCCATCTCCGGATGTATTGAAACCTAGACAACAGACTACTATCTGTCGTATATTTCCTTTCTATATTATTAGGCTCTAACGGCGTAAGCGGTGTCTACGCCAGTAAAGAAGAAGAAGATAATATTAGAAGAGATGCAGATCTGTAAATCCACGGTTCGCGATTGCATGAGTTAGTTTTTTTCCACTGAACAAAATTGTATCCTAATAACTTATTTACCCTGCCAAAGTAGTTTTAAGACTCCGCTCCAATATTCAGTGGACAACTTTTTTTCTTTAAAAACTTTTGTAAAACTTCAAAGAATCGTAAAACATCTAGATTAAGATAGAAAGAGGATCTGTGAAATAAAGTTTAACAATAAAAGATCTATTTTAAAACTCCATTGAAAACTCGAAACCCTATGCTGTACAATGCCAGATTCCAATCTTTGTCGAAAAAAAATATTTTTATTTAAAGGAGAGAATGATAAAGAATTTTAGAGAAACGTTTTACCATTCGGCAGCTCGGCATATTTTGACCTAACGGCAACAAGTTAAGATCTTAAAGAATAGTATGATACAGAACCTATTGCAAATAGTATATCTCTCATAAAAAGAAAAAACGGAACTGTCTTAGAAATTAATAATATGACACAACTAGGAAACTTTAGGAGAGTTTTTAGAGAGTTTAACTTAATAATATGAAAGTAAGTGGGTATTGAAAGTGTATGCGAAGAATATACTGCAGAAGAGAGCGATTCGTGCCAAAAATAACCCACTTTCGCAAAACTTGTTGTAAGCCACCGGAGAATATCGCTGATGTCGCTAGGTCACTTGTTTATTTTCTACGTATTTAGCGTAAATTACCCTCAAAAAGTGTGCTAAAAATAATGCACATTCCCTCTTAAGCTTCCTAACTCTTTTTTGAATAATTCAGAGGATGGTATATGAGTCGACTACCTCCCTAATATCCAAATATTTTCGAATATTAGTATACATTAACGACTTGAGGTGATTATAGTCTTATCCATCACTTACAAATACTTTATATTGTCGATAAGTTTTATCACTGTCTATCTGTTACTAACTTACAAGCTTTTCATGATTTGTTAAAGCACCGGGTTTCCAATAATAACAGGTTCAGTTTCTCAGAAAATCGAAATTAACAGTTCTCTATACTTAGGCGTAATGTGACGTGTTCGAAATGATTAAAAGTTAAATTCCTTTAAATGGTATCATAACTAGAACTAATTTCCATCTATAATTGTTGAGGAATAAAGCAACAAAAACAATAAAGCCGCACACACAACTACACCACCACTTAACGCCAAGTCAACGAGCTACCCTTGACTTTGTTCACACTTTTCAAATTGCTGCCCTTTCATGCATATGTATGCATGTATGTATGCTTGAATGTATGTATGTGTGATGTTCTTGCTACCTCTCTTTTGAGCGTTTCATTATCGCTGCCGCTCTGTGAAAATTGTTTTAATTGCGCGTCTTTTTTTCCTTTCAGTTTTGCTTATAAATTGTTAATTAAAACAAACAAGCTGCATTGCCACTAAAGGCAATAAATTATAAGTGCAATTTAAGTCGGCTAAACACGAGCAGAACAACAACTGCAACAACTTGTGTGGCAACAACAACAACACTAGCCATATAAAGTGCTAATGAGAATGATAAAAAAGGCTGAAAATAGCTTGAGGAGTGCAAAGTGTGAATGTAATGTATTTAATGCGATTAATAATATGCAAAATAAGAAGAGGAAGAATTAAACCACAAGAACAACAATTACTTGAAACAAATCGCATATAAGCCACCATACTACATATGTATATTTATATATGTACATGGTTAACAAGAATGTTACTCATACGTCAGAGGGGTTGACATGAGAGTTCTTTCGTGTGTAGCCTTTGCGCCACCAACTCGACAACACTGTTTCTATGTTAAACAATGAAAAATACTCATATATGTATGTGGAGTTTAACTTTAACTCAGAGTTACCCTTAACTCGAAGTTTAACCTTTAACTCGGAGTTTATCTTTAACTCGGGTATTACTTTAACTTGGAGTTTATCCTTAACTCGGAGTTAACCTTTAACTCGAAGTTTACTTTTAACTCGGAGTTTAACTTTAACTCGAAGTTTATGTTTAACTCGGGTATTACTTTAACTTGAAGTTCATCCTTAACTCGGAGTTTACTTTTAACTCCAACTTACGAGTTTACCCTTAACTCGGAGTTCAACTTTAAACTCGGAGTTTAACTTTAACTCAGAGTTTACCCTTAACTCGGAGTTTAACTTTAACTCAAAATTTACTCTTAGCTCGGAGTTTACCTTTAACTCGGAGTTAGCTTTAACTCAGAGTTTGCCCTTAACTCGGAATTTAACTTTAACTCGAAGTTTACTCTTAACTCGAAGTTTACCTTTAACTCGGAGTTTATCTTTAATTCCGAGTTTAATTCGGAGTTTTCCTTTACATTCTGAATAGGGCATATTACCAGAAGGAAACGTCGAAGATCCTATATAATATATCTATATATGTATAAATAATCAGGGTGAGAGCGTAGTCGACATTTCCACGTCCGGTCTGTCCGTCTGTATATAATCGAACAAGTTCCTCTGTTTTTGAGATATCGAATTAAAAATTTGCGTTCGACTTTTTCTCCGAAATAAGCTACTCATTCGTCGGAACCGGTGTATCGGATTACCAAGTACGTAGCTGCCACACAAACGGATCGATTAAATTCAAGTTCTTATGTAGAAAATTTTCCGAAAAATGATCCGTCAGGCGGCAATTACGAAATTTACAAGATCTTTTAGACTAAGATAACTTTGTCGGCTTTTATTTCAGATTCAAGAGAGCTGCAGTAGACGTTTACGTCTCAGAAAAGATGGATCATGCATCTGAAATTAAAATAGTTAGGTGCAAAAGCGCCCTTGATCTCTACTCCGAGAGTCGACAGTCTGACAGTGGACTGACTACTATCAACTCAGCTGAGTTGATGGATGTTTAGAATGGATAAAAAATACTATGCCTACTGTCACATCATCTCCTATCAAAGAAAAAGTTCTTACATGAATTTTACCTCAGTAATGACAGCGGAAATTAATTGTGGATGATCTCGAATGAATCTGATCAAATCAGAGTGAGAAAATAGTACCTTATGTGTTAGAAAGACTTTGCGAGGAAGAAAATTAATTCACCATGAGAACAAGAAATGTCCGTACCGACATTTTAATGGTGTAATAATCCTATACAAAAACAAGCAACCGAACTCTCTCTCTTCATGGCTTCAAAATATGTACCTTTAAGTTCCGGCTTCCTTAGTCTGTCTTCAATTTCCGGTATCTTTTTGACTTAATCTGTTATACACTGCCTTCGTTAGTAGAAGGCATCTAAACTGCCGATAGCGTGTAACTCTGGAATCACCGCTTTCTGAACCTAATACTCTTTTTTTAATAAAAATTTCCAAATCTACCAACAAAAACCTCGAAAGAGATTTCGTCTAATGGCGAAACTGTTTCGAGCTGAAACTGCTGACTGCATGCAACTTGTAAAACAGAGAAAAATATCAAAAAAAAAAACAAAGTTGGCGTAACCATTGTGGCAGCCACAAAACCAATTAGTTTCACAGCTGACTGAACTTCTAACACATTTTTCCAGGTAGAACAAGTGATGCAATGCGAATTGCACAAACAGCGCAACGCTGACTCAAATGACGGGTGTCGTCGTCCGTCCTACTGTTTTCACTGCGCACGCCCATTTGGAGTCTTTTGTTTACAGTGTTTCGCCTACTTTTAGTGCCGCGATCAACTAAACTGTACCTTCGCAAACAGACCGTAAACACTATGTGTACGTGTGCGTGTGTGTGCCAAAGTTTATTTGCGAATGCATTTATGACTTTGACGTCGATTTCGTAACAAACGCTGCAACGGCGGTGCCGAACCTGCCGTTGTCGTTCACTTGGTCAATTGTGACTCTCAAACTGACGGCTGCTATTTGCAGATGCATTTATATACTTCACTAGAAATTGTTATTGTTGTATTGTTGTTACGTTATATTGATTATTGTTGTTCCGTTATTTGTTGATTCTGAATTGCGCATCGGGAATGCAATAGATTTGTGAGAGAACCAAAGTGTTGATGATGGAAATAGGTAGTCATGATTTTTCCGCAAGTAGATTAATCTTCTAAAATTTAGGCTAAGATCCACTATGAAAAAGAAAGTAAGGAGTTCAGGGGGCTTGAAAATAAAGTGTTTGTATTCTTAAGAGATTAGGTTTAGAGCCCACCAGGTCTTTCATCGGCCTTTTCAGGTAAGGAAACAAAAAAGTCCAAGGGGCCATATCTGAGCTGTAGGGCGGCCTTGGAAGCGGCCTTGATTAGACAGCTGTTCACATGAAAGGCGGTGTGAGCCGGGGCGTTGTCGTGGTGCAACTTCCAATCGGCTGTGATGTTTTGTCGGACCCGATTGATCTTTCGTTTGAGTCTCTTGAGGACTGCCACGTAAAACTTGGCGTTGACGGTTTGTCTAGGAGGACCAAATTCATGGTGGACGATGCCTTTGATGTCAAAAAAGACAGTGAGCATCGTTTTCACTTTGGATTTGCTCATTCTTCCCTTTTTTGGGCGAGGAGGCGCCGACGTGTGCCACTTGGATAATTGCCTCTTTGTCTCGAGATCATACTCAAAGATCTACTATATGACTCGTAATCTTTTCTTGATCATACCAAATGTCTCTGTCGCAGATTTGCCGAGTTCCACAAGGAATTTAATCGCGTACCTCTGCTCTAACGAACATTGCTGCATTTTCGGCTTGCAACACTCACAGAAAAACGTCGCGCGAAAATGTTTGTGCTGACTCTCTAGGAGTTCCGAGACAACTAACCATCCGCTCGTTCATTAGCTAGGAGCACCCTCTACCGAATCCAGTCGGTGCGAAGTACAGTTGCGGTGGAAGAAAATCAGTCCTATTACTTTCCGGACAAACCCTGTACATATTTGTTTACCAAACATGTATATACTTTACACATTTTCGAAATTTCAAATTAAATAATTATACAAAAACTATTCACCACAGTACGTCAAAATAACATATTCCACTTAATTTTTCACGTCAATTTTAATTGAGCTGTGCATAACTGCAACTACTGCACATACATACATATGTATATGGTATGGCATTTGTCCTTCATACCTACAGTTAGCTCATAGTGGCTGTCATTTTACTTTCCCAATGGAGACTTGCTCGTCAATTACTCAATTTAACCGCTTCGCATTTTGCAGATGTTGCATAAGCAACCAATAATGATAAAAACAACAACAACAGCGTCAGCAACAGCATCGTCAATAACAATAAAAGCAGTGATATCTGCGCAATTTAGTGGGTCAATTTGTGTGTTCTTTTCATTTTATGCGATTCGTTGCTTGAGTTTTATTTCCCTTGAACACTTCTTTCAGCACACACAAGTGTTTTGAAGAAATTTAAAATAAAAAGAAAATGGCAATGGAATTAAAGTTGCAAGAAACACTTAAAATTGTTGCGGCATGCGCGTATCGTAAAGGGTGATGCATTTTGTTAATCGAATTTTTGAATGAAATGAGTATTAAACTAAAAATTAAAAGTTAAAAGTATGAAATTAGAGCAAAATGGTCCAAAATTATTAAATTAATCAATTTGTTTGCTGAAGGTAACAAAAATCTTGCTGAGAAGCGATTATGAGTACTTATAGTATATATGTGGCATACGAGTATACCATATATTAACTACTTTTGCTCTTAAAAGTATGCAACATTATGTATCTGCGGAAAAGTATGGCCTACATTTTGGCGCATTGCTATAAAATTATAGAGATGAAGGAAAAATAATTGACCAGACCACAACAATATCCTTACATAATTTTCATTTAAGGAATGTGAAAATATATTTATCTTTCAGACCCCAAACATATTCTACAAATGAATGTTGTTGTTGTTGTAACAGTTATCTAGTCCCCGTTGCGCTGGTAAGGTTCAGTTAAGTTGTCATCGACGTCATCCAACGATAGGCCCTGGAAACGTGCCGTTTCGACAGGGTCGGACCATAGGGAGAGGAGTGTCAGATGTATAGGGTTAGCTGAACATGCAAAGAGATGGTTAGTGTCATGCGGGAACTCATTGGATAGGAGTATTCAGAACGAAGTTGCGCAAAGATCACCCTCGAGCTCGTCGTCTGCAGTGGCTTATGGCTTGACTCCAAGTTCACCATTCACTGAGACCGAGTCGGTAAAGATGTTTATGATTCCACTGTGAATGGCGGTCAGTGCATGTCTGAAATTAGTTGCGTCCAAAGTCTGAGCGGCGTTTTGTCTTACGTCATCTACATTTTTCTTTTTCGACTTTTCGGCCTTCGCCGTTGTTCGACTTCATAACAGAATTTTAGGCAATAATTAGAATGAAAGCTTGAAAATATTACTCTGCGTTTACGGAACCATGCAGATATAAATAGATTTCAACTGAAGTATACCAACTATAGTAGCTTAAGGTCTAGGTAAATTCTCTGGTAGAATGTGTCCAAGCCAAATATCTTACAATATAGGGAAAATCGGGTAGTACAGACTTTAAAAACCGAGCATTACTCATGGGTACGGGTTTAAAGGTAATCAAGGATATGACATTAACCAAATATTAGCTTTATATGAACTTTTGGCTTCATGTATCGACTGTGATAAGTAGACTCCGTGGTAAAAGGAACTCAGGAGCCTAAATGTTATAAGATAATGTTTAAGTTAGCGGTGTGTTGTAGCAGAGTCATCTGACCATATTCCAACAGTAATTCTTTCCGATATGGACATTCTCAAGTGAGCCTTAAAGGAAGAGACCAGTCTAGAACCCTCAAGAACTTTGACTATATATTTTGGGGAGCGAGGAAGAAAATCAATTTTCTGCCTTTCAGATTTTATTAAACATGTATTTGATAATATAAATAAGTTATATAGAAATTCTGATAAAAAAAAAGGTTCGGAACCACGTTTTTCAATAGAGCTTCTACGGGCCACGGTGATTCTGAGAAGTCGCGATTTCTAAAAAAAACGTTATGAACAAGGGAATTAACATGAAATGTTGCGTGCGAAGCGTAATAATTTCAGATTAGCAATAAAATAATTTTTTCTCCACCTTCCGGTCTAATTATAGATAATCAAAAATATCACAATCTGAACCACCGAATGTATGTATAACCCTGTATATCTGTATGTATGTGTGTCTGATCTTGCAAATGTCTACCATATTCCTGTACGCCAGCAAGTGGGATGCAGTAATAATCAACACATTGTGCATATTTGTTAAGAATTTGTGTCTGCCCGCAAGTGGTTCAGTGGGTTTGTAGGTGTGTGCCCGCCAATGCACCTCACACAGTCACACATGTTTGCAATTTCCTTGATGGGCACTTATTTCGCTGTAGACAGTTGTAGACAACGAATTACTTGAGCAGAAGTGCCCGCAGCAACAGCAACAGCACCAGCAATGACAACAAATACAACAACAACAATAACAGCAAACAGCGCAGACATTTTTGCCAATGGAATTGCACAAAAAGTGCAAAATTTGTTGAGAATAAAAAAGAAAAGCAAAACAAAAGTAAATTACAAAGCATGTATACACATACATACGTACTTATATATGTATATACATATGTATATGTTTATAATATGACTGCAATGATATCATGGCATTAAAATGAAATATTTAACAAGCCAATTTAGTCTGTCACTTTGCGCGTCCAGCGCATGAAACCAAAAAGCGCAGACCATCAACAACAAGAACAACAATAATTGTGGCTATATCATCAACGCAAGCAGTGAAAAAAAATTTCAAAAAATTGCAACAAAAAAGTAATCGCACCCAATTTGCCAACATTTGTCATTTCATTATTATTTGTTATATTTTTTTATAATTATTTTCATAATTTTTGGTTTGCAAAAAATGTTAAATTTCAAAGCGAAATTAGGCAAATGTTAATTAAATGAAATAAAAAGTATGCAACCCAGGCATATGCCAGAAATAACAACGAATCTACATGCAAACATATAGACACACATACAAACATATGAATTAGGGTGGATAAAAAAAATTAATATTTTCTTTTCGCTTGTTACTCTGAAAAATAAATTCTTACTCTAAGAAAGTCTCGCCAAGTATCAACTCTTAATTGTAACGGGAAGGTGTTCCGCCTCGCAGTTTACCATTTTTATCTTATTATTAAAAAGAAAAATTCAAATCTCGCTTCAAACTAAGTGAAAACATATCGCATTCCTAGATTTTTTAGGAAATTGAATGCTCCAAAAAAGATCTCTTTCGATTTTTTCGTAAACATAACCGATTTGAAGATATTAGCGTTTAAATTTTGATTATTTTAAGGCAAATTATTTGTATTATAAGTTTTATAACTCAATAAAAATAAAATATCAGCATATAATACATGTCGTCACCTAAAATGCAAACCAACGTATCATCCAAAAAATTTAAAATCGTTGTCAGATATAGTAACCAATATATTGGTTAGTCGAAAAAGTACTTTCGCGTTTCTAATCAAATTTTAACTTATTTTGTTTATATTTATACTAATAAATAAATAAATATTTAACATTTTGGTGGACCACTTTTTGCCATTTTTCCGCTAGAGTCATTGTTCTACTAGTGTGAAACTTTCATCAGTGTAAATCGAAATTTCGAAATTTTCAGAACGGAAGCGAGCGAAGCATTGCTGTGCTACACGAGCTGATACAGCATAGTCTCCGTAAACTTCACAAATTTCATTGGTGGCTTACGTGACATTCTTCCCTTTTTTATACAAAAATTTCAAAATATAGCAAATTTCTTCATTATTTTCACACATTTTTGAACAGTTGTCACTTTTTTTCAACTTCCCCGAATTTTATTTATTTTTTTTTTTTCGATTAAATGCAGCTTAAAATCTCACCTTTCCGTCACTATATCGTATGACACAATGTGATTGGTAGCACTGGCGATATACGACTGCAACGACATCTATTGACAAAATACGAAAAGACTTTTTCGACTACCAAATTTTGTTTCAATATTAGTGGATTTTATTATAACGTTTTTCCCTCGCCTTCCATATAAAAAGTGATATTGCATTATTTTACATTTTAGGTGATGATATAAATGGTCACAGGCAAAAACAAAACACATTTTGTTGACCCACCCTAATATAAATACTCATGCACGACGCATAAAACTCGCAAAAATATTTCGAATGACAAGAGTTGTATCTTCCTCGCTTGGTGAACATGAAAACGCAGTAGCCATTTATTAGTAATTAATCCGCAGCTCATGCACGCCATATTTATACACATTTATATATATGAGTACATACATACATACCGCCATTCAACTGCAAGTCATAATCACCAGCGCTCCACTGAGCCAGCCACCCAAGCAATAACGATCAACACAACAGCACAACAAAAACAACAATCGGCTTAGTGAGCACAACAACAAACAATAAAACGCTAAGGAATGGACCATGGGTGTTACCATATGTCAACTGCGACAGTGGTGGCGAAAGCCAAAAAAAGGCAAGGTACACACTAATCATCTATAGAAATATGTACGGTATATACATATGTACAAATTCATATCTGAGTACATGCATATTTAATATATAAATAAGAAAAAAAGTTCAGTTCGGTTGCACCTAGCAATGGTAATACCCTTCACAAATACAAAACATTCGACATAAGACCTTTGTTTTTGCAGTTTGTATAGCAGCTGTATACAATAGTGACCCGATCTAAACAATTTCTTGGGAGATTGCACCGTTGCCATGGACATTAATGCACACCGAATTTGGTGAAAATATCTTTTGAAATGAAAAAATTCTTCGTACAAGCACTTGATTCCGATCTTTCAGTTTGTATAATATGCTTTAGTGGTTGTGTTGTTATAGCGGCAAAAAAAAAATTCTGAAGTAATTTCGAGGAATGGTGCCCATTTGGCAGTCCTTGGGCGGATAAAAATCCGGGTCCGCTCCGGTTACTTAGACCCGACTGTCGGAGGAACGGATGCTATAATGGTTCGATATCGGCCATTCTCACAAATGAGCAGCTTCTTGATGAGAAAAAGGCGGGTGAAAAATTTCAAATCGTATCTCAAAAACTGAGGGACTATTTCGTATATAACTATATAGGCGAACAGACGGATATCGACTCAACTCCTCACGCTGTTCATTTATAACTAAGTATATATACTTTATAGGGTCTCTGACGTTTTCTTCTGGGTATTCCAAACTTCATGACAAAACTTAACATACACTGTTTACGGTATAAAAATGTTGATATGGTGGTAAATGATATTTTGGTTATGACTCAGCTATGAATATTCACTAAACAAATATTTGCACTCCATATGAAAGTCATCAACTTTTCCTCCAACACATAGTTCTGTATACAAAGCGTAAAATATACAATACATACATACTAGTGGAATGCTGTTGAATATGCGAGAATAGCGAAAAAAAGTTATTTTTACGAATTGAAAATATTTTTACCAAAATAAAAGCTTCTTTTTTTTTAATTTTTCTGTCCAAAATGGAAAGGAGGGCTTCCTTAGGACGCAAGCAGGTAATAAACCTTAAGAACAGCTTCTCCATTTCCACTAAACAAAAACCAAACATTATGGAGCAGAAAATAAATACTTGACTCTACGTCACGAAAGAGCGCTCTGAATGTAAGGAAGAGAGAAAACAGCAAATATAAGTGGCAGGATAACGGTTTTATACAAAAACAGATATTTTGGAGTCGTTCCAGGATAATTTCTATCTATCGAAATCTGAAAATAGGCAACAACCTACTGACAAAGTTATGTTGTAACGGGTGATCCAAGCCGATCTGCCGGTTGAACCGACTATTTGATGCCTGAAATTGAAGCTCATGATCTCGTCGATATTTGGTTTCAACAAAACTGCGCCACTTCCAACACATCGCATCAATGGATTTATTGAAAGAACACTTCGGTGATCCGATAATTTCACTTTTGGGTCGGTCGATTGGCCTGCAAGATCGTGTGATATTACACTGTAAGATCTTTTCCTGTGGGGATATGTAAAGTTTAAAACTATTGCGGACAATTCCGCTTCGGTTCAGGCCTTGTAGCAAAACATCACGCATGTCATTCGCCAGTTATTAGTCGAAATGCTCGAGCGAGTCATCGATGGTTGAACTCAACATATAGACCATCTGATACGTTGAAAGAGATAATCTTCACAAAATAATTGCCAAAGAGTGTTCTTTCGAATGATAATAAACATTATCCATTAAGATTGAAATTTCTATGTTTACATATACATATATTTAGCAGGGAATAATTTTCATCGATTATCTCCAGAAGGGAGAAACCATCAATATCATCATATAATGTTATTGAAACCTTTAGAGATCGAAATAAAAAACAAAAAAAAGTAACCCATACGTAGAAAAAGAATGTTATGTTTTTTAAAAGCAAAGCCCCGTGTCAGAAACTAATGAAAACGATACCAAAATTGCGGAAATGCTTCTGCATTTACAATATTTCAGCACTCCCAGCTACTTTTTTCTGTTCTCAGACCTCAAAAAATGTCCGTTGAAATTAAATTTAGAAACAATGAAGAAGTAAATAAAAAGACCATATTTTCTCTAATTGGTATATCTTGGAGACAGATAAAATAGCGATAACTCATGTGAGGACTATAGTATATATGCATTATTACATTTTAATGCTGACCGCAGTAAATTTCTAGTTCGAATTGCTGCATCTCATATTAAACCATATAAGCTCCGCTAAATAATGGTTCACTTAGTATTAATTTTGTAATTAGGTGACCCTGAATTATTCAACAAAAAACCACAAATACAAGCATTCCATTGAACATCGAATTAATTAGAATACTTCTATTGGTTAGCGCATGATTATTATGACCAATTTATCTATAAATATCTTGGCACGTATGCTTATACGACACCTGTCAATCTAGATGCATCAGGTGTACATATCTGACTTTTCGAAAGGTATGACGCAACCCCCCACACAATCACCATATTTATTTTCTGAAATTACATTATTTTATTTATTGAATTACTCCCAATAATTAGCGTCAAAATACCGATGAAAGGGAATTGAAAGGAACGAAATCGAGTTTAGAAGTACTTGTATAAGGGTGGCGAAAAAGGGTCTTGGAACCGAGTAAATTTGACGATATTGGAATAAACTGAACATCTTTTCACAATGAGACATTATTTTTTTAGTTAAAAGAGGCACAATTATTAAAAGTGGAATGATTATTCTACACAGCGAACAAGGAACTTCTAGAAATGCAGAGAAACTGATGTATTCGTAGAAAGTACTTAACTTAGCTCAGAACCAAGCGAGCTTAACAACCTTCTCAGAGAATAACGTAGTGCCGCTAAAGGCTTACCGCCTACGATTGCAATTTCCAAAACAGCTGACAAATTTCTTTGGTGTTTGATGCTGACCATAGGAATACAAGCGGTAGATAAAGAGCTACTAGAGGGACTAAAGTCGGAGTCGGCGAATATATCCATTCATTCGAACCTGAGCTAAAAAAATAGGTTTATGTTGTTGTTGTAGCGGTAGGAAAAATCATGAAGTAATTTCGAAGCATGGTGTGGGATTGACAGTCCTTGGTCGGATAAAATTCAGGTCCATTCCGGTTACTTAAACCCAAACAGGAACGGAGCCAGACGGAAAGAGACAAAAACTTTATATGCTAATGGCTCGGAAAATTCGAGAAAAAACATGCGAATCAAAGGAATACAAATTACTTCAATAAAATCAGGCTGAATTATTGAGGATGAACCCTGAAGATCAAGTCATGATCTCCATTTGAGAATTTAATTAATGAAACTGATTTAGCTACTTTAAATCGATAGGAACCCACCACAAAATTGGTCATTTTAATAATATCTGGATAGCTGAAGAAACGATGCTTCAATATAAAATGTAATAGTCAAGAAGACAATTGGTCTGAGGCTGTAAGAATCTAGAGTTCTAAAGAAATATGTATCTTACTTGAACGGAATAGTTGTCGTCCTTTGATACACTTCGGATCTTGGAGCATGTCATTGTACCGTCAAAGGAAACAAGAGAACTCTCGCCAGCTTCCATATAAGAGACAACGAAAACGATGCGTTCTTCAAGGTGATCAACATTAAATGTTCCGAAAATCTCTAACTCGCAGCACCCATATGAATAGTAAATGCAACCTATAATTGTATCCTGGTGCAGTCAGAACCAATATCCAATTATGAAAACCTTCACAAATCTGAGCTATCTACAAACTATAGTTCTAACCTCTTTATGGATAACTTAAACGAGTTGTAGTCCACAACACACTCGCCAATATTCCTATTAAGCTTCGACTCATTTTTGAAGACGATCACTCCTCAACTCCTCGAGCATCTCCGCCCTAAACAATCATCTGTCGCAGATATGTAAAAGAGATAGTACTACCATACTCGGGGTTGGTAGAGTCGAAGTCCCAAACACAATTTACAAAAATATTTTACGTGAAACATGAATATGGATATACATATGTACATTCAGAAGCTTAAAGTATGATAAAGTTAAATAAATAAATGAAAAAGTAGAGACAAAAAAGTGAAACAAATTAAAATGGAAGCTTAATTAAGTCAAAGGTGGCGCATTGTTAAGTCCCACGTCCGCTTCATAATCCGGCACTTTTTCAATATTTTCACGCAAATATGTACACACACACATATGCATATATACATATGGACAACAAACATGCCAGCACATTAGTAAAATCATATACTTAAGTGCTTACAAGCTTCCACTTATATACATATATACACAGTTATATATGTGTCGACAGTCATTTTATCTTCTGCAATTTTTCACCTCACAATGTGTCTTTATGCTGTTGTTATTGCTGTTGTTGTAGCTGTAATTAAAGTTAATCGTGCGGAAGGTGCAAAAATCACAATGTTCCGCAGCGGAAAACACCTCGGCAGCAGCCGCGGAACGTACGAATGTAGTCGACGGCGGCGGCGCATTAGTCGGAGTTGCAGTGGCAGTGACGCAGCCGGCAAGAGTCAGGGTTGAGGCACGCTAAGTTCAAGGTTAAAATTAGCTAAGCTAATTGCAATCACTTTTTTATTGTTGTTGTCGTAGTAGCTGTGCAGCGCCAGTTATTACTTTTGTTGCTATTGGTAATAGTAATGCTCTTGCTGTTGTCGTCACAGTTTTTTGGCTCGTTTTTGCAATCGCTAGCTTCTGGCTACTAGCAAACGCCCGTTTTTCCGAAGCAATGCCAGCATATTTGAACTGAAGTCTCTACTGAAACCGAAGCTGTGAGGCAAATTTCGTTAATTTACTTATCTTTTTGGCTTTTTATTACAATTGTCATTATATTTCACTTAGAAAGTAGAAACGAAAAAAAATTCTGATTCCTAAAGAAGTCAATTATTGCGAAATTTTTGGAGAGTGGATAGAATTTTATCCGGCATTTCTGCCTTTGCAAGGGATATGGATAACCCAGTTGATCTGATATTAGGCTCTTGCAGTCACAGAACCGAAGCTGCCGATGGCTAGATTTGAGAACTTGAAACTCCAAGAGAGTCCACTGCCATTAACTATTAGACCCCGCAATGCATGAAGAGTAAGATTAGTTGATCGGTGTGATAACAATTTACGGCAACTGCTCTTGTGTTGGATTTGGATTTAATTTCTCTTCCGACCTCTATAAAAACAAAAGTTTTTACACCCACCCGGCAAAAGACAAAGGATGGCCGGCTGAGCTATTCAAATACGGCGGCGAAGAACTGATAAGGAGCATGCATCAGCTTCTCTGTAGAATATGGTTGGAGGCAAGCATGCCCAACGATTGGAATTTAAGTGTGCTCTGCCTAATCCTCAAAAAGGGAGACCCCACAATCTGCGCCAACTACCGTCGTGTATAAGTTTCTATCGAGCGTACTGTAGAAAGATTGAAGGCCACCGTCAAAAAACTGATTGAACCGTATCAGTGTGGCTTCGGGCCTGGAAAATCAACAACTGACCAGTTATTCACCATGCACCAAATCTTGGAAAAGACCTGTGAAAAGGGAACTGGCACAGACCACAGCGCGAAAATGAGCTTCCTTTATACCGCTATGTCTGAATTTAGTAACCTGACCTGTGTAAGCTAACG
Source organism: Bactrocera zonata (assembly GCA_037783105.1). NCBI lineage: Eukaryota > Metazoa > Arthropoda > Insecta > Diptera > Tephritidae > Bactrocera > Bactrocera zonata. Next base: position 102,873 of record JBAWJQ010002109.1, read on the forward strand.
TTGAGCAGTACCAAAACTCCGTCAGAATCGAGAAGGACCTCTCCGAGCCCTTCAATACCAAACGAGGTTTCAGACAAGTCAACTCCTTATCGTCCGACTTTTTTAATCTACTGCTGGAAAAAATAATGCGAGCTGCAGAGCCGAATAGAGAAGGTACAATCTTCTATAAGAATGTACAACTGCTGGCGTTCGCCGATGACATCGATATAATTGGCCATGACAACCGCGCCGTTAGTTTTGCTCTCCCCAGGTTGAACAAAGAAGTGAATCAGTTGGGTCTGGTAGTGAGCAAGGGCAAGACGAAATATCTCCTGTCATTAAATTAACAGTCGTCGCAATTCGCTACTTAGCTTCCACGTCACTATGAACTAACTTCGAAGTCATAGATAATTTCGTCTATCGTGGAACTAGCATTAACTCTAACAACGTCACCCTCGAAGTCCAACGCAGATTAACTCTTGCCAACAGACGCTACTTCGGACTGAGTAGGCAATTTAGAAGTAAAGTCCTTTCTCGTCGAACTAAAACCAATCTCTAAAAGTCACTCATCATCCCCGTCCTGCTGTATGGTGCAGAGGCATGGACGAAAACAACATCTTATGAGTCAGCGTTACGAGTTTTCGAGAAAAAGGTTTTACGGAAGATTTATGGTAATTTGCGCAATGGCAACGGCAAATATCACATTCAATGGAATGATGATTTTTACGAGATATACGACGACATTTACGTAGTTCAGCGAATTAAGCGGCTACGCTTACTAGGTCATGTTGTCCGAATGGATGAAAACACTCCAGTTCTGAGAGTATTCGACACAGTACCCGCCCGAGGAAGCATAAAAAGAGGAAGACGTTCATTCCGTTGGAAATACCAGGTTAAGAAGGACCCTGGCTACACTTGAAATCTTCAATTGGCGCACAGTGAAAAGGAAGAACAACTGGCGCGTCATTGTAAACTCGGCTATAACCGCGTAAGCCGCGTAATAAAGAAGAAGAATTGTGAACATTAAGCTTACCACAAAGTTTGTAACGCCCAGGAGGAAACATCGGAGACCCTATAAATTGTATATATGATCGCATATCCCATCACATTCTTATCTTAAATTGCCTAAAATTTACTAGGGCCCAAGCTTCAACTTTCTAATGTTGACTTCACTGGAAACAATAAAAAAATTGAGCGCATTCGTTCTAACTCAACTCATATTTCCGGCCGTAAAGCATAACTTGTGCTTTATTGCCGGAAAAATGGATGCTCTTTCTCAACTCAATTAAGTTTTAATCTATTCCACAGAAATCTCAGCAAGAACCAGACGGCAAAACATTAATAAACAAATTATTCTCTTTACAACAAATACATATCAGAGCAAGTGTGCTGAGTATAGGATGCTTCGCAGTCGTACATGCAGTGTATTATATACTATATATCAGCGTCACAACTGGGTTACTAGACTTTATGAGTTGATATCGTCTTTTTGCGAATGTCTGCCGATTTTTGCGATATATTTTTTTTTTTTCAATTTTTGTTATTGTATTTTGTTTTTGCACTCTACGGCGCACCAATGGGCCGGTTTGGTCTAATCGACGGCTGGCTGTGTGCACTTCGTTGGGTTGGCGGTCTGCTGCTTGGTTGTGGTATCTTTTTGTTGTTTTGATGTGTGCCACAAAATGACGCACGTTGTGTGGCACTTGTTACGCTGAGCCCATTTAAAATGATTTTATTGGTGTATGTTTATTTCTATGTGTGTAAAGGTTTCTGCGCTGCGCTTTTCCTTTAGACAACACTTTGGCCTTTTTTCAGCGATTGCAAAATAACACAACTCTTTGTTAGAACACTTGTTGTTGTTTTTATTTGAATGCTCGCATGTGCGGTATGTGAGTTTTTTCTTTTTCGCTGTTTTCCACAGCATTTTATTTCCCGCTTCTGCTTTCATTTACCACTTTGTAAATTAAATGCAATTTTTTTCTAGTTCAATTTCTGTTGTTGTTGTTGCTGTTGTGCTTTGCGCCATTGCCACATACTTTGAAAATGCGGTTTTCATTTTTCATCCTATTCGCGTCTGCCTATTGTCGCTGCATTTATTCGGACGGCTGTGTGTCTGTCTGCCTGTGTGTTGGCCTTATTTGTTTTAATTGTGGCAGCAGCCTTTTTCTATTGCTCTTTTTGCTTTGTTTTTGTTGTTTGTGCCTACTACGTGTGCACATGTGGTTTTACGCTTCTAAAGAAAATTGATTGTTCTCTTCACCACTGGTGTGGAACTCTTTGGCCTAATGGCGTATTCGCAATTTGAATGGGTGCATGGCCTTTTCCATATGTGCTTCCATAGTTGGGCGCATACAATGGTCCTCACATATATGTTATGTGTATATATGTACGTGTTTGAGTACTTCTGTGAAAAAGCTAATACGCACTGGCTTTTAGTATTAAGCTATTCCCTAAGGAGCTACAAAAATATCAGTTTTTGAAACAAAAATTTTGGAGCACTTAACTAACACTTTGTAAGAGATTAACTAAATCCCGACTCAATGCTGTATTTAAAATTACAGAAAACAAGTTATTATACCCTTCACAAATGTAAACGATTCCTTATAAAAAAAAAACATTATTTGCCAGCTGTACGTTATAGTATCCGATCTAAACAATTCCTTTGGAGACTACACCATTGCCTTAGACAATAATATTACCCAAATTTCTTGAAAATATCTCGTCAAATGAAAAAGCTTTCAATGTCAAAATTCGAAACAAAGAGGTTGGCTCCAATCGTTCACCAATTTGTATGACATATCTGTATCTGTGCTATAGTGGTCCGATATCGGCGGTTTCGACAAATGAGCAGTTTCTTGGGGAAAAATGACGTGGAACTCGTTGGCGCATATGAAGACAGATGCCAATCACTCTTCCTTTTCACGGTTTGGCACTAATCGGATTACAAGCGAAGCCAGTTTCTTCTCCACCTGGTCTTTCCAACGGAGTGGAAGTATTTTTCTTCTTCTGAGGAAAGTTCTCTGATCGCCATTCACTTGGGAGTACCCGGAAACGATTCCTTAACATATGGCTCCAGCAATTCACGGCCTCGGGTCCTAGACCAAGTATCCTCTGGGTTAAGCTAAAGTGAGAAGACGAAACATACCCTCCACAGGGTTGTGCGCTGGGTTTGGTACCCTCCATGTAAAAAACGCCCCCAATCCATATCCAAATATATCCATATTTTATAGTCTACAATGTTACATTTTGAGTACCCCCTCGGGCAGGGGTTAGAATTTGCCTGCGGTAGGTCCGCCTGTTATGAGAGGCGGCTAAAATCCAATATGCACTATGTCTGCTATATGGCCTGCTACGAAATATCAGCGTAGTCTTGCCAGGAATAGTGCTATAATACTCAGCTTGAACTGATATTATAGACTTTGAATGAGGTCCCTTCTAATGAAAAGAAATTTGAAGTTCAAGCGAAAAATGTCACCAGTCTTTGAATTTTATGGGTGCTCAACCGGTAGGAGCAAAAGCTACAAGGTCTGACCGGAGACTTAAATCTGGTACTGCAGGGAGCAGTTAGCCCTTGGAATTCACTCCAGTCTGCTCTTTGGGTTTAACCCTTTGGGGAGATTCTAGGTGGCTGTGGTTTAAGCCTAAAGGCAGGTAAAATTGAAAATTCAGTTCAGTGTGGAGCCGCACTGCGGTCGGGTGTCGGACCCATAGCACAGCAAAAGTTTTAGGTCGGTCTCAAATCCAACCGAGATAGAAAAGATAGCCCTTCCTCCTGATCAATTAGAACGAAATAATACTTGCAAAAGGAGTGTATTATTTGAAGAGCTTATCAAAGTATTGCTTTGATCTCTGTGCTTTTAAGGACCATGGATTAAGGCTGACGTCGCCAGGCACTCTCGCAAAAACACAAGGAATGTTTTTTCCTTTTGTGTGTTACAAACTTCGTAACAAACTTAATATGCTCTGTTTAGGATATAAGACATGAAAAACCGTGTCATAAAAATCCGTTTGTCGCTCAATGTCGACTTTGAAGCTTGTAAGACTTTCCATTCTTCAAAATTTTTACCTAACCTCAAAACACAGAACCCGACAATCCTTTATAGCCATTTCCTCAAGGATCCAGAATTATTAATTATTTCATACCTCGATTCGGAGGTTTATTATCTAGTCGATTCATCGGGGAAGGTCTACTTCAAAATACCGATGAAAATTAAGCCATATATATTATTCATCACTTCTTCGTACTTCAAAGTACAGACCTTTCTGGGTCTCCAGCGACTCTATCGAATTATATTACCGACATTTCTCTTATATCTAGAACAAAATATTAAAGATCCTGCGTAATCATCTTTGTAGAACATTTTAAATGTAATCCAAATACTTTCAGGTAAAGCAGAACCCAATATATTATATAGTCTATTGAAGCATACACGAAAATATGGACAATATGTTTCACGAAGTCAAGGAGCCACAACTTTTCCCAGACCTTGGCTGAACTAACGTTCCACAAGTCGACGCCGAGTCAAAATAATAAGTACATTTGCGGGGCGGTATTTCAGACCTCTATCATGAGAAATTTTCTGCCTGTAAACTAAATTCTAAAGATGCTTCGCCGTTTTGAGATTACAACTTTTAAAGTTCGGGAGCAATGGGATCATAGTTAAAGAAATTACTTCGTCTGTCGCAACGAAAAAAAATTCAACTCCTTCAGAAAGCTACAGATACATTCGAATTATGGTAGTTCATACTAATCCATATTAAAGTTATGGTCTTTAAAAACCATTGAAGATGAGATATGCGAATTCTGAAGAAAGAGAAATAAGAAAATGTTCAAAATTTTTCAAAAAACATTATAAGCCAAAAATTAAAAATTTACAATAAAAAAAGCTGAAGAGGTTAATTTTTTCTTTGGAAATACGCATAGAACCCAGCATGGAACCATGGCACCCAGCGAATATATTGGTTATTTTCTATGGCAAATAAGCTCACAATCTCTAAAATAGTACAAAAGTGTACTATATTCATAGATCAAAATCCAACAGAGACATCGTGGAGAATTGCAAGGGATACCACCGATTATAACGAACTAAAAGCGGGCTTTATTTGTATTTGAATTTTTTAGTTTTCTCTTAGAAATATCAACGACATAACTCATCGTCAACGCAAAACCCTAAAAGTTATAAAAAAATATATTACAGTTATTGACAAGCGAGGTGAATAAACACACAAATCAATTGATTGAAATGCATTTGTTCGAACAATCGGTTTATCACTGATGGAATCAATGGTGAGAAAACGCTTAAAGACAACTGACTCAGCGACGATTGTCGCGTGTCAAACAAAGTCAGGCACTGGCAGAGATTTTGGCCAATTTCAACGTGTTGCTCATAAATTTTATGAAAAATAATTACAATAAAGCTGAATATTTTATAAAAAGAATTATGATTGAAATTGCTGTGGCACATAATAAAAGCGTACGCGTTGCTGAAAGCATTGAAGCATGCTATTGTCGAAGTTGTCTGTCAAGATATTGTCAATCGCTTGTGTTGCAATATGGATTCCAAAAAACAAAATTAAATTTACTTTTATGAAAAGCTGCCTGAATTTACCTGCCTGACACGCGGCTGCTCATGATGACGTGACACTGCTGATGGCGGCGACAGTTCAGCGATAATAAGCAAGGGTCTGAACAAAATGGTTGCGCATGCGCCGGCAATTTAAAGTATTGTACGTAGCAGCAAAGTGAAATCAGATTAAATGAGAGCTGACAATTGCAATGCAATATACGTGGCCTGCTCGAAAAGTGCGAGTAATACTTATTCTCTATATATTTCTCATTAATCATATACGATTGTTTGTCTTTTTATAGCCTCAATCGGGTATATGAAGTTCGTAACAGCAAAAAGGAAATGACGGAGACCCTGTAAAGTATGTATACATATATGTACCAGCAAATCCCCCTTTACAGACAGTCCTTATAGGTGCCTTCCATAATCGGACAGAGTTTCGTTGATATTTTCATACAAAACTAATTCCTAAAGCCGGACATGAATACATTCCTACAAGCGGACACGGATTTTAGTAATATTTCGTTTAAATTATATCCGATAAATAGTAACGTTTGCGTGCGAAGCAGGCCGCCAGCTGGATCTATATAAGTGAAGCGAGCACAGTGCTTGGCTAGTGCTTAGGTGACCCTCGCGCCGCGATGAGATGCGATTTGAAAGTCGCGAGGCAAATGAGCGCGAAACTGGCCGCCAACTGGATCTATATAAGTGAAGCAGCCCCAGTGCCTGGCCAGTGCTTAGGTGACTGTCGCGCCGCGATGAGATGTGATTTGAAAGTCGCGAGGCAAATGAGCGCGAAACTGGCCGCCAGCTGGCTCTATATAAGTGAAGCAGGCCCAGTGCCTGGCCAGTGCTTAGGTGACCGTCGCGCCGCGATGAGATGTGATTTGAAAGTCGCGAGGCAAATGAGCGCGAAACTGGCCGCCAGCTGGATCTATATAAGTGAAGCAGGGCCAGTGTCTGGCCAGTGCTTAGGGGACATTCGCGCCGCGATGATATGTGATTTGAAAGTCGCGAGGCAAATGAGCGCGAAACCGGCCGCCAGCTGGATGCATATAAATGAAGCAGCCCCAGTGACTGGCCAGTGCTTAGGGAACATTCGCGCCGCGATGAGATGTGATTTGAAAGTCGCGAGGCAAATGAGCGCGAAACCGGCCGCCAGCTGGATGCATATAAATGAAGCAGCCCCAGTGACTGGCCAGTGCTTAGGGAACATTCGCGCCGCGATGAGATGTGATTTGAAAGTCGCGAGGCAAATGAGCGCGAAACCGGCCGCCAGCTGGATGCATATAAATGAAGCAGCCCCAGTGACTGGCCAGTGCTTAGGGGACATTCGCGCCGCGATGAGATGTGATTTGAAAGTCGCGAGGCAAATGAGCGCGAAACCGGCCGCCAGCTGGATGCATATAAATGAAGCAGCCCCAGTGACTGGCCAGTGCTTAGGGGACATTCGCGCCGCGATGAGATGTGATTTGAAAGTCGCGAGGCAAATGAGCGCGAAACCGGCCGCCAGCTGGATGCATATAAATGAAGCAGCCCCAGTGACTGGCCAGTGCTTAGGGGACATTCGCGCCGCGATGAGATGTGATTTGAAAGTCGCGAGGCAAATGAGCGCGAAACCGGCCGCCAGCTGGATGCATATAAATTAAGCAGCCCCAGTGACTGGCCAGTGCTTAGGGGACATTCGCGCCGCGATGAGATGTGATTTGAAAGTCGCGAAGCAAATGAGCGCGAAACTGGCCGCCAGCTGGCTCTATATAAGTGAATCAGGCCCAGTGCCTGGCCACTGCTTAGGTGACTATCGCGCCGCGATGAGATGTGATTTAAAAGTCGCGAGGCAAATGAGCGCGAAACTGGCCGCCAGCTGGATCTATATAAATGAAGCAGCCCCAGTGTCTGGCCAGTGCTTAGGGGACATTCGCGCCGCGATGAGATGTGATTTGAAAGTCGCGAGGCAAATGAGCGCGAAACCGGCCGCCAGCTGGATGCATATAAATGAAGCAGCCCCAGTGACTGGCCAGTGCTTAGGGGACATTCGCGCCGCGATGAGATGTGATTTGAAAGTCGCGAGGCAAATGAGCGCGAAACCGGCCGCCAGCTGGATGCATATAAATTAAGCAGCCCCAGTGACTGGCCAGTGCTTAGGGGACATTCGCGCCGCGATGAGATGTGATTTGAAAGTCGCGAGGCAAATGAGCGCGAAACTGGCCGCCAGCTGGATCTATATAAGTGAAGCAGCCCCAGTGCCTGCCCAGTGCTTAGGGGACATTCGCGCCGCGATGAGATGTGATTTGAAAGTCGCGAGGCAAATGAGCGCGAAACCGGCCGCCAGCTGGATGCATATAAATTAAGCAGCCCCAGTGCCTGGCCACTGCTTAGGTGACTATCGCGCCGCGATGAGATGTGATTTGAAAGTCGCGAGGCAAATGAGCGCGAAACCGGCCGCCAGCTGGATCTATATAAGTGAAGCAGCCCCAGTGCCTGCCCAGTGCTTAGGGGACATTCGCGCCGCGATGAGATGTGATTTGAAAGTCACGAGCCAAATGAGCGCGAAACTGGCCGCCACCTGGCTCTATATAAATGAAGCAGCCCCAGTGTCTGGCCAGTGCTTAGGCGACATTCGCGCCGCGATGAGATGTGATTTGAAAGTCGCGAGGCAAATGAGCGCGAAACTGGCCGCCAGCTGGATCTGTATAAATGAAGCAGCCCCAGTGACTGGCCGGTGCTTAGGGGACATTCGCGCCGCGATGAGATGTGATTTGAAAGTCGCGAGGCAAATGAGCGCGAAACCGGCCGCCAGCTGGATGCATATAAATGAAGCAGCCCCAGTGACTGGCCAGTGCTTAGGGGACATTCGCGCCGCGATGAGATGTGATTTGAAAGTCGCGAGGCAAATGAGCGCGAAACCGGCCGCCAGCTGGATGCATATAAATGAAGCAGCCCCAGTGACTGGCCAGTGCTTAGGGGACATTCGCGCCGCGATGAGATGTGATTTGAAAGTCGCGAGGCAAATGAGCGCGAAACCGGCCGCCAGCTGGATGCATATAAATGAAGCAGCCCCAGTGACTGGCCAGTGCTTAGGGGACATTCGCGCCGCGATGAGATGTGATTTGAAAGTCGCGAGGCAAATGAGCGCGAAACTGGCCGCCAGCTGGATCTATATAAATGAAGCAGCCCCAGTGTCTGGCCGGTGCTTAGGCGACATTCGCGCCGCGATAAGATGTGATTTGAAAGTCGCGAGGCAAATAAGCGCGAAACCGGCCGCCAGCTGGATCTGTATAAATGAAGCAGCCCCAGTGACTGGCCAGTGCTTAGGCGACATTCGCGCCGCGATAAGATGTGATTTGAAAGTCGCGAGGCAAATGAGCGCGAAACTGGCCACCACCTGGCTCTATATAAATGAAGCAGCCCCAGTGTCTGGCCAGTGCTTAGGCGACATTCGCGCCGCGATGAGATGTGATTTGAAAGTCGCGAGGCAAATGAGCGCGAAACTGGCCGCCAGCTGGCTCTATATAAGTGAAGCAGCCCCAGTGCCTGGCCAGTACTTAGGGGACATTCGCGCCGCGATGAGATGTGATTTGAAAGTTGCGAGGCAAATGAGCGCGAAACTGGCCGCCAGCTGGCTCTATATAAGTGAAGCAGCCCCAGTGCCTGGCCAGTACTTAGGGGACATTCGCGCCGCGATGAGATGTGATTTGAAAGTCGCGAGGCAAATGAGCGCGAAACTGGCCGCCAGCTGGATCTATATAAATGAAGCAGCCCCAGTGTCTGGCCGGTGCTTAGGCGACATTCGCGCCGCGATGAGATGTGATTTGAAAGTCGCGATTCAAATGAGCGCGAAACTGGCCGCCAGCTGGATCTATATAAATGAAGCAGCCCCAGTGCCTGCCCAGTGCTTAGGGGACATTCGCGCCGCGATGAGATGTGATTTGAAAGTCGCGAGGCAAATGAGCGCGAAACCGGCCGCCAGCTGGATGCATATAAATGAAGCAGCCCCAGTGACTGGCCAGTGCTTAGGGGACATTCGCGCCGCGATGAGATGTGATTTGAAAGTCGCGAGGCAAATGAGCGCGAAACCGGCCGCCAGCTGGATGCATATAAATGAAGCAGCCCCAGTGACTGGCCAGTGCTTAGGGGACATTCGCGCCGCGATGAGATGTGATTTGAAAGTCGCGAGGCAAATAAGCGCGAAACCGGCCGCCAGCTGGATCTGTATAAATGAAGCAGCCCCAGTGACTGGCCAGTGCTTAGGCGACATTCGCGCCGCGATAAGATGTGATTTGAAAGTCGCGAGGCAAATGAGCGCGAAACTGGCCGCCACCTGGCTCTATATAAATGAAGCAGCCCCAGTGTCTGGCCAGTGCTTAGGCGACATTCGCGCCGCGATGAGATGTGATTTGAAAGTCGCGAGGCAAATGAGCGCGAAACTGGCCGCCAGCTGGCTCTATATAAGTGAAGCAGCCCCAGTGCCTGCCCAGTACTTAGGGGACATTCGCGCCGCGATGAGATGTGATTTGAAAGTTGCGAGGCAAATGAGCGCGAAACTGGCCGCCAGCTGGCTCTATATAAGTGAAGCAGCCCCAGTGCCTGGCCAGTACTTAGGGGACATTCGCGCCGCGATGAGATGTGATTTGAAAGTCGCGAGGCAAATGAGCGCGAAACTGGTCGCCAGCTGGCTCTATATAAATGAAGCAGCCCCAGTGTCTGGCCAGTGCTTAGGCGACATTCGCGCCGCGATGAGATGTGATTTGAAAGTCGCGATTCAAATGAGCGCGAAACTGGCCGCCAACTGGCTCTATATAAGTGAAGCAGCCCCAGTGCCTGGCCAGTACTTAGGGGTCATTCGCGCCGCGATGAGATGTGATTTGAAAGTCGCGAGGCAAATGAGCGCGAAACCGGCCGCCAGCTGGATCTGTATAAATGAAGCAGCCCCAGTGACTGGCCAGTGCTTAGGCGACATTCGCGCCGCGATAAGATGTGATTTGAAAGTCGCGAGGCAAATGAGCGCGAAACTGGCCGCCAACTGGCTCTATATAAGTGAAGCAGGCCCAGTGCCTGGCTAGTGCTTAGGGGACATTCGCGCCGCGATGAGATGTGATTTGAAAGTCGCGAGGCAAATGAGCGCGAAACTGGGCGCCAGCTGGCTCTATATAAGTGAAGCAGGCCCAGTGCCTGGCCAGTGCTTAGGGGACATTCGCGCCGCGATGAGATGTGATTTGAAAGTCGCGAGGCAAATGAGCGCGAAACCGGCCGCCAGCTGGCTCTATATAAGTGAAGCAGGCCCAGTGCCTGGCTAGTGCTTAGGGGACATTCGCGCCGCGATGAGATGTGATTTGAAAGTCGCGAGGCAAATGAGCGCGAAACTGGCCGCCAACTGGCTCTATATAAGTGAAGCAGCCCCAGTGCTTGGCCAGTACTTAGGGGACATCCGCGCCGCGATGAGATGTGATTTGAAAGTCAAGAGCCAAATGGCCGCGAAACTGGCCGCCAGCTGGATCTATATAAGTGAAGCAGCCCCAGTGCCTGGCCAGTGCTTAGGTGACTGTCGCGCCGCGATGAGATGTGATTTGAAAGTCGCGAGGCAAATGAGCGCGAAACTGGCCGCCAACTGGCTCTATATAAGTGAAGCAGCCCCAGTGCCTGGCCAGTGCTTAGGGGACATCCGCGCCGCGATGAGATGTGATTTGAAAGTCGCGAGGCAAATGTGCGCGAAACTGGCCGCCAGCTGGATCTGTATAAGTGAAGCAGGCCCAGTGCCTGGCCAGTGCTTAGATGGCTGTCGCGTCGCGATGAGATGTTATTTAAAAGTCGCGAGGCAAATGAGCGCGAAACTGGCCGTCAGCTGGCTCTATATAAGTGAAGCAGCCCCAGTGCCTGGCCAGTGCTTAGGTGACTGTCGCGCCGCGATGAGATGTGATTTGAAAGTCGCGAGGCAAATGAGCGCGAAACTAGCCGCCAGCTGGCTCTATATAAGTGAAGCAAGCACAGTGCCTGGCCAGTGCTTAGATGGCTGTCGGGTCGCGATGAGATGTTATTTGAAAGTCGCGAGGCAAATGAGCGCGAAACCGGCCGCCAGCTGGATGCATATAAATGAAGCAGCCCCAGTGACTGGCCAGTGCTTAGGGGACATTCGCGCCGCGATGAGATGTGATTTGAAAGTCGCGAGGCAAATGAGCGCGAAACCGGCCGCCAGCTGGATCTATATAAATGAATCAGGCCCAGTGCCTGGCCAGTGCTTAGGTGACTGTCGCGCCGCGATGAGATGTGATTTGAAAGTCGCGAGGCAAATGAGCGTGAAATGAAATGCAGAAAAAGACAGATCTGCTTCATCGAGACAATGTACGGTGTCATAAGTCCGTGAAAACGATGCCAAAATTAGTCTTCGCACAGCTTCTTTATTATCGATTCAAAAAATCCCTGAGACATCAAGCAACCCTCGTAAGTAAGCGCATACCTTTTTGCATTTGGACAAGAGCTTGCAATCGAAATCAACATTCGTCATAATTTTTGGACAGTTTGATATATTTCACAATACTTTTTTTTTTAATTTTAAACGCTTTGTTGCATGTCGATTTGTATTTTTGCAAATATACATACATACATAACATTATCCGTCTTTACAAATCGCGCTTTTTTGCTTGCTTCTTCATTAACTGCCACCGAATGTGAGACAAACAATGGCTCTCAGACAGACATGCAATGTTTTGGATTATTTGCTGGCTTTTTCCCCATACGCATACACAACTACACAGACACATATATTTATATGTGCTCACATGTGTACCTTAGCCGAAAATAAGAATGATATTCATGTCAAAATTAAATTATTTACGACAAAACGCGATGGAAGGATTGCGACGCGAGGGGTATGTCGTACGCTGACGATCACTTCGGCTACACTAAAACTGAGTCAGCCTCGCATTCTGCTTAATTATACATTGTGGTATATTATGCGAGGCAATTTCTGCACAAAAACAAAGGCAAAAACATACAAACAAGCGTTGCGCATGTCAACTCCTGCCGGCAGTTAATTAACCATGCTTGCGACTTTGCAAATTACTCAGGTGTTCTGCAGTTGTAATTTGCCCTACCGCCCACTACACCTTCCCATACACACGCATGCACATATACACACAAGTGAACTTGTTAATTGCCTGTGATAAATGTTGTCAACATTAATCGCCTTCACGCTTAAAACGCAGCGCCTGCAGTGAGCTGCAATAGCGCAACAACAACATAGGAAGAATACATAAAATTATATAAGAACGACAACAGATGAGATCCCAAAAGATTATATAACAATAATAGCTGAATGAACCTCACATATGTCGGCTTGGCAATAATTGCAGCCAACCACTTCCGAAGAGCTTGAAAAAGGTGTCTTAAGTGACGACCACTTAGTGACTTCCGAATAAAGTCGGTAATTGTTTTAGTGTATTTACATGTCAGCGCAGCGGATGTCACATGGCAGAAATCATAATTTTGCATTAAGAGATCACTTAATTAACAAGTCATCAAGATATTATTCTTCTGACAGTATTTTTACTTAAAAAAAACAGTTAAAGAAAATCGAAGAAAACGAAAGAATCATCTGATTTTTTGAGCGTGAAGTTGCCGTCTTTTCGGAAGTCATCTAACTTTTGTTCTGAACTCTTCCGAAGAAACCAACGAGTCTTTGACCTAACCTCAAATATGTGGTTTGGACTTAAAAGTAATGGAGTTTGAGGTAAAACTGTAAACAAATGTTTAAATACCATTATACAAACGTTTAAATACCGTTAAGAATTTGTTAAAATTTAAAGAAGGTTAGGTTAAGTCGGTTCATCCAAAATCGGGGGATCTCACTTGGGCGGATATCCAGCCTTTGCCTTACCTATTCTAAAGTACTCCTAAAGTGGATCATCAGGTCCCTTTAGAACGTTTTGAGCTCACTACGAACTTTTTAAGGCGATAAAAATGAATCTCAGCTCCTTCGCTAGGTTCACCTGGTGTGTCCACCATGATATTTCAATCTCGGTTTGGCAAATGCCAGACAATAGAGAAGGAAGTGATGAGATGAATTCACCTAGTCTACCTCCATATAGCTTTGGCAAAGATCGTCCGACAGAATACTTAGCCGCACCGCATTTAAACCTCTTGGACGGTATCCAGTCCGAACGAATACAATTGCGGCAAGATTGGCTTTAACAAAGAGCCAGTAGTTCGGAGGACTTCTTACGATTTACTCTAGATCATAACGATCCCGCCGGCGCAAAAGTTCAAGTCAGCTCACTTGAGTTAGGAAGGTCTAAGATCAGAACGGAGAATCGACTCGCTTTCAATCGCATGAAATTGGGAAAGAATGTCCTCCCTAGTAAACTCATAGATCTTGCAGTTTCTGGCGATTCCGCTAGCTACAAGTCTAATATGGAAGAAGTTTGAAGCTATTGCTAATGAGGTCATGCAGTCTTTGACTAGTTTTGGGCGCCTTCTCTGAAGGAGTTTGGACTTCAGAGAGGTACATCTACTGCTGTTTTGACTCAGAGACTTAGATAGAAGACTTCACCACCTACTGTCCCTCTTCACTTCTGCCCATTCGTGAAAAAGCTCACTGTACCCCTTCTTCAACGGGTTCGCAACGCCCACAAATTCCTCACTGTGAAAGAACCGCCGAAAATCTAAAGTAAATAATAGATTTTTAAATTTTGGGCATGTCGTTATATTGAGGTATTCATATATGGAAGTTATGAGTCATTTATGGCATGGAACTATATTATTGGGTATTTCCTTTCAAAGTCAAATAAAATTGGCATTACTGACTTATGTTTGTTATACTTATGTATGCATATGGTTTAGCTATATTCTTGTATATATAAAAGGTGTATATATTTATGTATGTAAATGTTTTATACTCACTTTGGTGTGGCCTAATGCTGCATTTGTCTTGCGTTTGTCATTAATGTCAACTTCATTAGCAAAAGGCGGCTTCACTTTTTGATAGCTTCACTAAATTAACGAAGACACTTCTTACATTCAAACCTTTCGATGCTTTTGGTTTTCTTTTTATTGCCGATTATGTTTTTGCGGCTTTGTGAATTTTATGTGCGGCACTTAATGACGCATTTTGTCGATTTAACTGCTTAAACGCGAAACAAAATCGCCTAATGCCCAAGTTTGTAGACATTCGAAATCGAATGATTGTTGTTGTGTTCTTTTTAGAATTTAATGATTATTTAACACTTTTGCCCACACCCTGAAAATAATGAAATGAGCGGAAAGGAAAACAAGAAAACATAAAAGGATCAGAAAGAATGAAATGCTTGAGTATAAAAATGAGATAAAATGAAAGAAATAATAAATTTAGAAAAAGAAGACGTGTAAATATGAATATATGAATTTATGTATGTATATAAACGTAAGTGGAACGCATATAATATTATGGAGTTGAAGTTCATAAAATTCCAATAGCTAACTGCCTTCGATTCGACTCTTTGTTGCTCTTTCTCAAAGATAATTGCACACTTTCATTTCATTCCAAAAAAAGAGAAAAATGGATTACCAGGTTGCCGAACTTAGCCTTGGCTGTCGTCTTTCTGCTCACTTATGTATCTTCGAGGCATTGGAGGCAAGGACTCGCAAGAGAGGGGCGGTGAGCTTTTTTACAGATGGATTAAAGCTTCCGTGGAGGATCTATGGAAGAGTTCACTGTCGCGAGCTTTCCATCAACTTCAGCTTTAGGCTTCCTGACCACTGCTGTCTCTTCCAAGTTGAGGTAGCTGCCATAAAAGTAGCAGTAAATCTACTACTCCAGATCGCAGCCTCCTTCGGAGTGGTGACTATCCAGTTCCCTGACTGTATGCTCAAGACTAGTGAAGTGGTGTTTAAGACTCCTTGCCTCTAGCAAAATGTTTTTTTATGATTAGACTGGTTTGTGTGCCTGGCCACATCGACATCGCAGGAAACTGTTAACCTTACTTGACAGGCTTGCTATGACAGGTACTTAAAACTCATTAACTGCGGAATGGGAACGGATAGGAACTATGTTAGCTGGCTGTGAGTCGCAACTGGACCACTGGGTAAGAAACCAGCTCAGCAAGCTTTGGTCAACCATCACCAGCTGTGCAGTCGCAAGGTCCTCTGGTCCTAGAGATACATCTCAAGACATCTTCCTCGAATGTCCCGCTTTTGCCAGATCAAGGCAAAACAACTCGGTTCTCATAGACTTGGACATCCAGGGATTTGCGGTAGGTTCAGAGCGCTTTACTGATAGCTAATACACTACACTACAGGAGTTTACATTTTCCACGGCTTATCCATAAACCCACGTCTCGTCAATAGTAAGGATATCTTTGATGAATGCGGGATCCTCAGCTACATTGTCAAGCATATGACATGCCTTATACCCAAAACATTAACCAGATGTCTTGAGTCGATCCATAAGAGATGTTAGAGTCTTCTGCTATATCTCTGATAACAACATGATGATGTTCAAGTACTGTTTCCCTAACTTTTTCGATGTTAACTTGGATGGACGTCTCGGGTCAAGTTTTCGATGACTACACGATCTTCACTGAATGCTTAGTTCCACTGAAATACTTGTGTTCATGATAAAGTAGACTCCCAAAACTAATTCTGCAATATTTTCAACAATTCCAAAGCCGTGATTCCATTGGCCAAATTATCAATTTTGTTTCCATGGTGAAAATCGCCAGAAAAAATATTCGCGTCATAAACAAACAGCTGCTAAACACAACTAATTGGCATATGGAGATCAAAGGTCACACGAACAAAAAAAAAATACTATTTGATAATATAATTTGAATGCGCATTTTAAATAAAATAATCCGGGTCAAATTTGATCATAGGTTATGAGCGGGGTAACATTATTTTTAACGCCATATTTACTATTCTGGTTTAGAAGAGCAATTTACAATTGGGATGCGTGCAAGCTTAGGCCACTCCTTACTTCGGGATGAAAATTTTAGAATAGCGACAAAGATCTACGACCATTTCTAGAAGATTCGACTCTGAATCTTAGAGAAATGATCGTAGAATTATCTTAAAATTAAGAAAATTAGTACTGAATTATTATTTAACTTAACTTTTTAATTAAATTTATCCTTTCTATGCTCGCTTCATAAAATGTTGCTCATACGCCCCTTTGACCCCATTACATTTTTTAGCCTCCGCCACTAGTATCTTAAAAACTTTATTACTTTAATTGTTTTACAGTTTAACTTCACAGTGAGTTATTGTTGTGGCTTTGTTTTCTTTACTGTTATGTTTTCCTGCTATTCTAATCTCACTCATATACATATGTACATATGTACGTACTTGCGCTTATAATATTTGCATGGCTATTTTTTCACAATTTGCATTTTCTTATCGCTTATAGAAATAGTGCATTAGAAAAGTTTTTCAAGGCCATTGACACTAACTGTAAATATATATATGGGTGCATGTAACATATAAACGCAAATATAGAAATATGTAAATAATTAGTGCAAATACTTAAAGCGGACAATGGCTGGCACTTAACCGTGCAAGTGAGATAAGCGCGGCAAGAACGGCATTTAAATAAGTACTTTAAATATAAATATGTACATACATATGTATATACATATGTATATATTTATAAACGCAGAGATTAGATTTATACACACTTACGTACATATTTATTAAATATTCTTACGAAATGCATAAATCTAAGTATAAATATATGAATAAAATAAAACAAAAGTGCAATACCGATGGCCTTAAACTATTTTCAGCATAGAACTGGAAGAGGAGGGACATCTTATAGTTTTGTATCGCAAAAATTTCCGCTTTCTTAGAATAACTTTTCGTAAGCTACTGTTATGTCTGCAGAGATTATTCTGGGCAAAGGGCGTTAATATACACCCAAGATGAAATTTGACCCGCACAGTTCCATATAAAATATGTGTATATGTATATAAATATAAAAAATATGTATATAAATATAAAAAATATGTATATAAATATAAAAATATGTATATAAATATTAAAAAAAATCGCCAAACTTTTCGCGTCGTTCACTCATTGACATATGGAGATCAAACTTTACACAAACATAAAATCTCAATCAATCAAGAAAGCAAATTTTTATCGACTCGGTTTGTTATGGACCTGTCCGACTCAAATTTGATCTTGTGTATATTTCAGTAATGGATATGCGCTGTTCATTCCTCTCCCTGGTTATCATCAGGAAAGTCTGAAATGGATGTAAAATCTGAAGAAGATCGTGTTTTGTGAATGGTTAAGTGATGGCTATAAGAGAAAGATGAAAAAATAAAATAAAAGGGTTCCCACTTCTTCAACTCCGCTGGTGCTTCTTTTTGCTGCCGCATCTATCCTTACCCACACATTTTACACAGAACATTTTGAGAAGAGTTTACATGGGTTTCCGCGAACAAAGCAAAAAAACGGCATATTTTCAATAATTTTTATTTCACATCAAAAACTAAATATTTTAGTTAGATTTTTTATTATTCCAAAGATATATAATTCACAAAGATTTTGGGAAATTTTCAAAGGCAAATATTCAAAACTCGACCAATACAACGCCATTTCCGAAAGCTCCTCGGAAGAAAAGATGCTTCCACGTTGGCAGCAGAACTGCTTACCTTATTAAAGACCATAAACAAGGTATTGGACGAAGGAAAAATAAAAAAGTGAATTTTGTATTTTTGGCAAAATATTCAAATTTTGGTGACAATTACTCGACGTTGTTTTAATAGTTGTAATGGAATACAAAAAAAATCATTCGTTAAAGACCTTGTAAATTACGTCTCGAAAACCAGTGAAAATTTTCAATAAGAACGGTTGAGAAGTTCGCGAGAAATTTTGACAATCGACTTTGAAAACACAATTCAAAGAAAAACGCGCTTAAGGTTTTAAGTGACTCTATAGCCGACCTCAAGCGCACAACTTTTCAAGACTGTATCTCCAAAACTATTACTCGGATCTTTTTGAGAATTTAGAAAAATATTCTAAAGATGTTATAGAATTATTTAAGACAATTTCTCTAAACTTTAACCGTCAATGCACCCGTCGGTTGTAGTGCTACTACCACTTATCGATCAAAAAAGGTTTAGATCGCCAAAAGACCACCTTTGGTAGAAATAAATGTGGGCCGTTAACATAGAACCGGCCGTCGTGCGAATCAATTATGTTGTTGTTGTTGTTGTTGTTTTTGTAACGGGTACCTAATCCCCTTTACGATGGTATAGATTATATAAGTTCTCATCGACGCCATCCAACGGTAGGCCCAGGAAACGTGCTGTTTCGATGGTTTTGGACCAAAGGGAGAAGGTTGTCAGATGTGTAGAGTTATCAGAGCATGCAAAGAGGTAGCGCGCTGGACATATTATATATTAGATATGTCGGGGTCTATTCTTGATTACTAAGAGTTTAATCTGCTACAATATTCAGAACAATGCGAAGATCTAACCCCATTTAGAACTGTAAGTCTTATTGCGAATCAATTCTCGTCGCAATCGCTTTTACTGTTGTTCTAATCCAAGTTAGGATGGTAAGGGTCATCTAACGGGACGCCCAAGAAACCAGCTGTTTCGACGGGGTCGGACCTGGGCCTACCGTTAGATGACCTCGACGACAACACAAGTAACCCTCACCATCCTAACGGGGACTAGGTAACCGTTAACAACAACAACAACACGGGGTCGGACCATAGGGAGGAGGGTGTTAGATGAGTAGGGTTCGTAGAGCATGCAAAGGGGTGGTCAGTATCATGCGGAGACTCGTTGCATGCATACTTACATTGGGTATGTCAGGGTCTATTCGAGATAAGTAGGAGTTTAACCTGCTACAGTATCCGGAACGAAGGTGCGCTAGGGTCACTCGCGTTTCTCGCGGCAGCTGGAGCTCTTCGTCTGCTATGGGTGATGATTTGACTCCAACTACGTCATTCACGGGAAGGGAGTCGGTGAAGGTGTTGATGGCTCCGCTGGGAATGGCGGTCAGTGCCAGTCGAAAGTCAGTTGCGTCCGAAGTCCGGTCGGCGTACCGTACGACGTTGTCTACGTAGTTAAGGAAAGACCTTTTGATGCTCCTAGGAGGCGGTTCCGCTCCAAGCAGATGGTTGCAGGGGTGATTTCTACGAAAACATCCCAGCTATGGCTGAATTGACTCATTTGTTTTATAGGGTCTCCTGGACCTTACGAATAGAATGCTCAGTGTTCATATAAACAATGTATGTGGTTCTACGACTCTCATTGAAGCATTCGAGCCTAATCAAGCGTGATTTTTTTGAATTGACAATGGCGTCAACGGCATCGATTTGCAGTAGCGCTTAGCCAAGCAGACGGAATGTTGAATCTTCAACAATTGTTGCAAATACTGATCATATTTGAATGCTAATGAGCGTACGCCAATATAATGAACGTTTGGGTCACATTTCTCTGTACAACTATCTATGTAAGTACGTATATATAAGGTATATGTAAATGCATATTCATTTAAGAATATTCATATAAATATTATTATAACATATAATATATTTTTATATTATAATATTCATACATATACTGAAAATTCACGATATGCAAAAGTAAAAAAAAAACTGTGTGTGGGTTTCTGTATAAATTTTCCATACCAAATCAAGGCCTAACATACTTCAAAATTTAGAAAAGTATGATATTATCTACGTAAATATCGAATAGCAATGTCGCTTCAAACAAATTAAAAAAAAAAAGTTAAAAAAAAGTACCTTACTCCTAAATCCACGTTAGTGTTTATGTAATATGTGTTTTTGATTGTTGTTTTACGAAATGAAAATGTGTGTTTGTTGGTTTTTGATTGTTGTTGCACGAAAAGAAAATGTGTGTTTGTTGGTTTTTGATTGTTGTTGCACGAAAATAGAGTCTGTGGAATTATTGCTATGTCCAAAAACTCGCAACACTACTGCTGACTGTTTTCCGAGAATTTTCTCGTAAGTTTACTTGCTTGCAACACGAACAGCTGAATTTCAAAAATTAAAACAAAAAAATAAAAATAAAAGGTAATTTAGCTTATGCGTCTAAGAAATATCTGCAAGTGTCACCTTTTTGACTGCCACAAGCATAAAATAATTTCCGCCATGTCTTCATTTCAATAAATCGCTAAATATTTACATTCCATTAATCCTTGCGGAATGTGCACATTTTTAGTATTTATTTTAGTATATTTATTAATTTAAAGATATTTAGTCTTGGTCAACAAATTAGAATTTGCTTAGCAGTGCTCAGCACGCTGCCGAATTAAAATAACATTTCTCTCGCCAATCGATTTGTTTACAACATACATCGCGTTTATATTATTACAGTAAGTAAATGATAATGTGTAAGTGAAACAAAAACGTTCAAATTGAATGCTTCAAAAATATGTTAAATCCAAAAAGTGCATACATACAATGTAACGTAAAAGAAGGTGAAATTATAAGAAAAACTAACTGAACGTAGCACACTACGTACATACGTATGCAATACACATTACATTTACGCGCTTATTATCAATTATATTTTTATCATTGGTTAGGTTTTTCATCATGGTCGTTTTCATCGTACTGCATACTGCATGCACAAAATTTCGTATTCGCACCATAAATTTGCCTTTACAGCTGTCACAATATTTTCAACTACATCTACACATACATATAGCTGCGCTTTACGTTTTACGTTACACTCTGCGCTTTATCCCGTTTGACATTGTACACTATCGAAATGTGGTGTACCATCTTCGTCGTCATCATCCATGCCACCATGTGCACCAGCTTGACTTCCTTCGCCATAGGGTGGCACTTCCATCATCACAACTTCTTCTGCGTCTTCCGGCATTATGAAGGGTGGGCGTGGCGGTAGTAGCGTCTCTAGCAATTGCATTTGTTCTATAGTCGCGAAATTATCATCCGGGAAGTCAATGTTGAATTCCACAAATAAATCGCCACGTTCAAAGGGATTATTGCGCAAAGGCATACCCTCACCGGTGACCACCCTTAGTTCCGCATGCTTTATAACATCGCCTGGTTTATTTGTGATATATATGGAGCGTCCATCTAGATGTTGGAAGCAATGCACAAATCCACATAATGCTTGGGTAACATTTATGTGTATATCACGCAGGAATAAATCGTTTTGTCGTCGTATGAAAACGGGATGTTCAGCTTGCACTAAAACTACTATAAGATCGCCACGCTCGCCTACCAAAGGCTGATTGCCCGCTGATGCGAATAGTACTTTCAACATATTTGGTGCACCTTTCTCAATAGGCACTTCTTGCTTTACCTCTTCTTCCACCAAGCCACTGCCGTTACAAGTGGTGCAGCGGCATTCTTCTGGTATGGTTGTGCCACGTCCATAACAAGACGGACATGTCTATATGCATATAAAATAAAAATGTTTTACTATAAGAATAACTTATTTAATTTATTTTTACTTACGGATTCAAATGCGTTCACAAAAGCACCCATAAATGAGTAGTTTGCAGTACGACCAGTGCCATTGCACGCTTTACATTGATCCACATTCGTTTTCGGTCCACCTTCACCATCGCATGCCGCACAATAGGAAGTCCGTGTGTATTCAATAGACTTTGAGACATTGCCGTTGAACAATTCTTCGAGCGTCACTTCTAGTTTTTTAACGACTTGTGCTGCTGCACGCGCTCGACTATTGCCCCCACCGCCACCACTACTATGACTATGACCGCCACTGAATGGAAACCAATGAGA
Organism: Bactrocera zonata; assembly: GCA_037783105.1. Classification (NCBI taxonomy): domain Eukaryota; kingdom Metazoa; phylum Arthropoda; class Insecta; order Diptera; family Tephritidae; genus Bactrocera; species Bactrocera zonata. The sequence continues at coordinate 125,145 of JBAWJQ010002109.1, forward strand.
GAAGAATTCTGACGCATCGCCGAAACCATCACTGCCTTCTTGTAGCCCTTTCAGTCCATAGCGATCGTAGATTTTACGTTTGTCTGGATCAGAAAGTATCTCATATGCAAATGATATTTCTTTAAATTTGTCACCAGCTTCTGGATTCTTGTCCGGATGAAATTCTTTCGCCAATTTTCGATAATTCTGAAAATTTTTTATTAATATAATTGATTACTTGTAATATTACTACAGAATAACAATGCAAAATTGGCACATACAATAAATGTAAACAAAGTCAACCTATAGCGATCAGCTGTTTTGTGGAACTTATTCTCCGCAAATAGCAAATAATTGCAACCGACAAACAGCGATGCGTTATGAAAGGCTTCCCCCTTTGCGGCGCGCTCGAATATGCCTAAAGCAACTTTAAACTTCCATAAGCTAAATGATATTATACTTGTCCCTAACGGGAGTTTGTAAATTTCCGACTTTTGCTTACGCCATCGAAGGGCTTTAAACTGTTGCATTCAATATTTATATTATCGTTCTCAGTGCACTGCGGCAAGCATCCGCTGCTTCTAGCCAATTTGATTCATTCGCTAAACTTCGTCTCGTACGTACACGAATCCTGCAAATGCTTACCTTTTTAATTTCAGCATCTGTTGAATTTTTATTCACTCCAAGAATTTCGTACAGCTCTACATTCTCCATAATTGAAACTTTCTAAATTTTTGGCAAAAAAATCAATTTTCCTCAATATTTTCCGTCGACACAAACACAAAATAACAGTTGAGAAAATTTTGCATTGAGAAAGCTTTCTGTCTTCTTTCTACGTTCGTTAACGACGGCGACGGCAATGATGAGCAAATTGACAATTCGCTTTTGTTGATGTGCTGTCAACTTTTTGAAAATCTTATAGGGATTTTATTGTTTGTTTCCAATTTGAAAATAGAACCTACAAAATAATTTTGTATGTAGATATTGCGACGTATAAAAAATTGTGAATTAGAAACTATATATTTGCAAGACTTTTCAGTAAATAAGTATAAAAGATTTCCCAGGTATAAATATAAAAATATAAATAAAGTTCTAATAATATTACATATTATATATAACGGTTTATCGGCCCCATTAATGGTGTACTATGTCTTACAAGGTACTTTTGCTAATTGTCATTTATATGAACAACAAATTTTCCAATAATGAATTGCGAATTAATTAAATATAATCAATAGCCTATTGGCAACCCTTACCTTGCACCTGAGCGAAAATTTTCCACTCAGTGTTGCATTTTTGTTAAAAAGGAACTGATTGGAATATATAACAACGATTGCCTTTTTAACAAAATTGTTAATAAAACGTTGCCTCTTATTCAATATTTGGTGGCATTTTGTTCTATAAGAAATTATGAATCAATTACTGTTGCTCAGATGCTTACAGTGGGTCTGAACAGAACGAGATACTACTACGCTTTAACGAGAATTGGAGAAAGTACTAGAATTGCACACAGCAAACCTATCAGACGACGGCCATTTTTGTTCACGTCATTGACGAGCCACCAAAAAATATTTTCGTCTGTGTTTGGGCGAGGATCATTTGCTGCAATTACCGTGTTAAATATTCGCAAAAATTAACAAAAATTACGAAAATTAATATTAGAATTTCTAATTAATATATAAATAAATAGTAATATTAAAAAAATTGAAAAAAATGTTAAATGAAAAACGCGGTTTTTCTTAGCGAAAAGTGTGAAAAAACGGCGGAGAAAAATTTTACATCAGCAAAAGAGACGAAAGGAAAATTTTGTGTGTACCAACGAAGCAGTGACGAAAACGTAACATACGAGGACGGATAAACAAGCGAGGAGTGAGTGCGAGAGAGTACGCGTTAGTTGTTGGTCTCCAATCTGAGGTGGGAAAGAGAGAGTTTTGTGTTTGCATTTATACAACATTATCAAGAAAGGGTTTTCGCATTATTATCATAGAAGGTGGTTTCTGTAAACCAAGTGGAAATGATGGAAAGTTTCGAGGAAACTCATATAGGCACTTCACATTCTGATAAGCGTGATTTGCATGATGTGAAAATACATGAAACATGTTTGTCGGCCAATTGTACAACACTCATGGCCAGTAAACAGAGTTTTGATTTTGGCGCCGAAATAGTTGATACACAAACAATAACACCAGAACGCGAAAGCAATATGAAAACAAACTGCGAAAGTATAGCAACAACTGCAACAGTGGCGGTAGCAGCATCTACCTCGCCTGATGAAATTCCAGCGGCAAATATTGAAACACCATTGAATGTTGTCGAACTGCCAACAAAAGACAATTGTATAAATGAAGAAGACGATGAAGATGATGATGGCGAAAATGACGGCGCTGACAGTTATCAAACAGATGATGACTTGGTGGAGGAAGGAAACGAGGAGTCCCAAGAATTTAGTGGTAATACAAATAATGATGTTTCCCAGGACAGTGACGACTCCACATCTGATTCGGATTACTCTGATTTGAGTGGCTTATCGGATATGTCTGGCCGAGAATGGAAACCAATAAGCGCTCGACCCATTAATTGGGTACAAAAGCAAATTCATGCTGGCGCTAATCCGCGTGATTTGCTTTCACAAATGTTGCCTTCCAATGCACATCCAATAGCGCCAGGTGTGAATGACATGATGCTATGGCGCATCCTGGCTAGCATGTTATCCGAACCGCCGCGACGCCAGAAACTACGTTATATCAACACATTTGAAGATGTCATACAATTGATACAACAATCAACAAATATTATTGTGCTAACTGGTGCCGGTGTATCTGTATCTTGTGGCATACCAGACTTTCGTTCTAGTGACGGTATCTACAGTCGTTTGGCAAAAGATTTTCCCAATTTGCCTGATCCACAAGCTATGTTTGACATCAACTACTTTTCACGTGATCCACGTCCATTCTTCAAGTTTGCTCGCGAAATATATCCAGGACAATTTAAACCATCACCTTGTCATCGCTTCATCAAATTACTCGAAGAGAAGCAGAAACTTTTACGGAATTATACACAAAATATCGATACGTTGGAACAGGTGGCTGGCATTAAAAATGTTATTGAGTGTCATGGTTCGTTCTCGACCGCTTCCTGCACCAAATGCAAAGTTAAGTGCACAGCTGACGCAATACGTGAAGATATTTTCTCACAGCGCATCCCGGTCTGTAGACGTTGCCAGCCGAATGTGCAGCAAAGTGTGAACGCTTCGGATGCTGTATCTGACGCTGACCTAAGACAGCTTGTAGAGAATGGTATAATGAAGCCAGACATTGTTTTCTTTGGCGAAGGTAAGTGCACTGTTGAAATTTCGGGCAATTCGCTTTGTTTTTCTTTTAATTAGTATTCTGCAAAGAATATATATTTTGACTTTTGTACATGATATTTGCTCTAAATATTTTCTTCTATAATCTAATTACATTTAAAATATTCAAATCACGTTGCACAGGTCTTCCTGAGGAGTTTCACACAGTTATGGCAAGTGACAAGGATAAATGCGATCTGCTAATTGTTATAGGTTCTTCACTTAAAGTGCGGCCGGTAGCATTGATCCCCAGCTCAATACCGGCTAATGTTCCCCAAATACTTATCAATCGCGAGCAATTACATCATCTTGAATTCGATGTGGAATTATTGGGAGATTCAGATGTTATTATCAATCAACTTTGTCATCATTTAGGAGACGATTGGAAAGAAATCTGCTACGACAATGTTGTATTAAAAGAATCAAAAGAACTTTTACCCTTGGAAGAGGAAGAAAACAACGAGGAAAGTGAAGAGTACGCCCAACAGATGCTAGATACGGACACACAATCAGTCAAGTCCAGCGCATCCACAGATATAGCGCTACGCTCAGCTGGTGCCTATTCAGACAGCGGATTCGAATCCTCCACATCGTCTGGCATGGTGCTAGCTAAACCCGTTGCTACAGTGGCAAATAGTGAGGCTAACGAAGCGATTGAGAAAATCAAGAGCACCATATTAGAACTTAATCATCCGTTAACAAAGACACACGAAGCGAGCGATTTAGAAACAGTAGACTACTTAGAAGATCCCCAAGATGCCGAGGATTTCGAAAATCGTTCGTTTCAACCATTCAATGCGCGCGTGAGTGAGCCTCAACATCACACCGCCTACGGTATGCATGCGCGGCACTTATCCGTGGACTCGTCAAAAGACAGTGGTATTTTGGGCGACTCATCGAACTCTGCGCTTATTTCGAACAATATCGTTGGCACACTACCGCCACCAATTACAAATTTCGGTGATAGTGGTGGCACAACTACCTTGGAAGACTTGAACACCGCCACAACAACCTGCGCAGACAACACACTAACCACACCAGCAACAACAGATACAACGGTAGAGACTACGCAAGAAATGTCAAATGAATTAGTAGAAAATAAATCGGCAAATGTCGCCTTACGGCGCGGTGTCAAAAAATACCGTACTGCAGCGGAACGTTTGCTTGAAGGCACGTACTATGCACATGACACCGTTTCAGCGTACGTATTCCCAGGTGCACAAGTATCGTGGTGGTCAGATATGGAGGACGAAGATGAGGAAAATGACATTATCGGTAATGTTTACGACGATGAGGATGAGGATGATATTGATGCAAATGGTGGTCCACTATCGCCACTCTTACCGCCATCAGTGGAAGCAGAGGTCGTTAGTGAAATAACAACAACAAGTGCATTCGCAATTTGCGCCAAACAAACGCTGCCGGTGGTATACAACAAGATCAACCATGAAGTGCACAGCAATGAGACGGAAGTACAAATTGTTGGTCAAGCAGCTGCGACTATCGTAAATAATACACCTACAACAACATATGCCTGCAGCACAACAGAAAGCAGCACATACAAGTGCGAAGCTGTGACAGTGTCGCCAACGTCCGCGCTATCACCACAAAAGAGAGCTTGTGAATGCCCGCCAGCGCTTACCAATAACAGTTATGCAAATGCAACCACAAACGAAAGTAGTCGTAGCATTGGTGGTAGTATTTGCAATAGCAGTAATAGTGATAATGAGAAATGTGTATTCAGTCCGCCTCCCATTAAGCGTATACGCTCAACAGATGATAACCAGACCGCTGTGAATGATGTTGAGCAAACTACAGATTTGGCTAAAGTTCTTACACCGGCAAGTAGTGTTGGTGCAGTGGAAAGCAGTGTGGCAGTTGCAGTGAAACAGCTGAGTACAAGCACAGACAACATGCCGTCGCCATTAGTAGCAACAACATTGCAGAATTAAGTGTATGTATTTATTTTGGTATTGACTAATAACGGACCTTACACCGACCGCTTTGGCTTATTCTTGCGCAACTTGAATAGGCTAGGAAGGGAACGAAACAACAACAATAACAAACAAATGTTTGCATAAATTAAATTAATTTATTTTTTTTGCTATATTTTAATAGAATTGTAACTGTACATAAATATATGCATTTGACACTTGTCCAATTAAACAAATAAGTTTTACGTAAAGTGAATATTACTATTGGATTTTGTTTTGCCCTGGAGTTCAACAGCTGATGAGTACTTGTTTGGAATACGAAATTTAGCTTTTTACAAATATTTTCAACTATTAAAACCGTACCTAACTTTTGAGCAATAAAGGGTCTTGCATAAATATATGTGCCACGATTACTTTGTTCGCGTATATCCGTAGTTAAACAAGTAAATTTCTGTTTGGACAGACTTAATATGTGACTGTAATATTTTTATTTTCTTTTGCTTTTATAAATATTGCATTATTTTTCATTTCATGTTTATATTTTATACATAATTTATACAAAAACAAAAAATAAACTTATTGACTTGAATGCTATACATGTAAAATTATTTAATAGCGCTCATATTGTGTAATATTGAATTAAAAATGTTTACATTATTTTGCTTAACTGCTCGGATTAGTTTTGCGCAGCATTTGTAATGATTTCCAAAAAAAATATATATATAGATCCTCTTTTCGGATGGTTTTTTACTATAGAAAATTCGGAAATCAATTTTTTTTTTATAAAATTTTTGTTATTTGTTTTATTTATTAAAAATAGTGAAAATTTATATAGCTAATCATTCTTGAAATATATACACCTGTATTTTTTAAATTTCAAAATTTGATTTTTCATTATTATTTTTGGTTATTAATTTAATTTTGGTATTTAATTCAACAATTTTTAAAATACGTTTTTTAAATTACTTTGTTATTTTATTTTGTTTTTAGTTTACGTTTATGAAATTTTCTATGAGAAAAGCTTTTTTCAAACACGACACTTGAACTAAATTGAAATAAGAAAAATAAAATTTTAAGTCGCGAAAATAAGGCTTTTCCTACATTTTAAGAGTTTTGAATTTTTTATGCTTCTTGGTTTTGAAATTTTTTTTTTTTTTAATATTTATTTTTATTTTTTCAATGTTTCAAAACCAATAACCAATTTGAATAATCAAATCTTCGCATTTTTTTTACTAATATTACCAATATTTTTTTAGTCTATAATTTATTTTTTTTATTTAAATCGTGAATTTTGTCCTATATTTTGTTATTCTTTTATGATTATTTTATGTATCATAATTTATTTCAAGTACCCGTGATTGGAGTGAAACAAAATCTATTTTGTTAATTTATTTTAATAATTTTTAAATTTTTTTGTATTTTTTTTTGTTTTTTTTTTATTTTTTTTTTTTGTATTTTTAATTTTTTTTTTTTGCAAATACTTTTTTTTTTAATTTTATTTTATTTTTTTTTTAATTTTATTTTATTTTTTTTAATTTTATTTTATTTTTTAATTTTTTAATTTTATTTTTTTTTTTTAATTTTTTAATTTTATTTTTTTAATTTAATTTTTTTTTAATTTTTTAATTTGATTTTATTTATTTTCTTTTTTTCCTTTAAATATATTTTATTTTATTCATTTTTTATATTTTTTTATTAATATTTATATGTTTTAGTTCTTTTTTTTTAATATTCTGACACCTTTTCTTCCCAACTCTTGTCTTATCCAACTCAAAATTCAATTATGTCCAAAGCATTACGAAATTTTTACAATTTTTTACTTAATGGGTGTGTGGATCACACAGTTTGTATTTGGTCTTTGACTTGCATTGAAAAATAAATAAATTTAACGAAACTATATCTTGCATTTTCGTAGAGCGAAAATAGGCTATTTAAAATTAGTATAAAAATTTATTACTTGGAAGTGGCTTAACATGTATTCTTAACATTACATATATATATTTACTCCAAAATATTTAAACTTTTCTAATTGGCATATATGATATTTAATTTTTATTATATATTTATGCATACATAGTATATACAAAATGCTAATATATTATTCTAACGGTTTACAGCAGTCTATTCTTCAATTACTTTACATAACTTGCTTTCATTTCAATATCAAGACGATTTTGTGTCGAAATAAACACTATCAAATCCGAAATACACATGTAAATATAAAACGCACTTGAAGCAAAATTAATATTTTCGACGATTATGTAATTTTTGAATTATGTAGATATATAGAAAAATGAAATATGTAAAGACACCGGCTTAAATGTATGCATACATACATACATATGTATATTTAAACTTAGGGTACTGAAAACAATTATATTCTATGAATAAAAAATTAACTAGAAGTAACAAAAAGCACAAATTTGTTTTCATACAACCCTGTATGCAAAAAAAAAAAAATTATAAAAATAAAGAAATGTAAATAAATACATATAAATATAAATAGATATTTTTTAGGTTTAATTGTTCCGTATGAATATTTATTATTAAAATAAGTTCAATATCCTATTATGAAAGCAAGTATTGCGTTAAAAACTTTATTTGTTGTAAAAAAAAACAAAAACATGAAATATACAATTTAAAAAACGAAAACACAAATATTTAAAAAAATTTCAAATAAAATATTCCACTTCAAATGCAATTACCTAAAAGAGAAAGCATAACGTCACGCAGATCTGCGCATGTGTGACGGCGTGGTGGCATTTTTTACATTTAATATGGTCGCCAATATTATAAACATTAATGTAAACGCATGGAACTAATGAGCTGCGTAAAATATACATGTAAACATATTTATATGTATACGCAGATTGAGCTAAACAATAATTTATGTATAATATATATATAATTTAACTTTGCTTTTTATTTACTATTTATAAAAATTAATGAAAAATATATATTATAGTTAAAAAGTAAATATAAGAGCGAAATTTTACACTTAAAACTTTTAAATCAAGCAAAACAAAATGAAAATAGAAACTAATTAAAGCAAGTCAAAAGAATATAAAGAAAAAGAGCATTGCAATAAAGAGCTTAGAGCGAAATAAAGTTGATTGTATTGATATTTAAGAGCTTTTAACAAATTCTCTAAACAAATAGTTTACAGAAGAACTTACAAAAATTGCAAAACGGAAATTCGCGCGGCGGCAAAGTCAAGAGGCATGTGGTCTTTAGTTGGCTGCGTCTGAAGAGAGAATTATTAAGAAGAAAACAATTTACACACATACAAATTTACATATATAAAATTAAAGTTGAATGCAAAAAGGCTACGTTTTTGTAAGAATTTTTTAATTTTGCAGATTTATTTGATTCCAATTAAGTATTAATTAGAAAAGCATTTTAATTTAATTGATTTTATTCAGAAAAAATATACATACTTTCAGTTGCATCAGAGAAAGAAAAATCATTTAATTAATAAATACATATATATTTTTTATATAATGATTCTTTTTAGTATTTCTCAAAATTATTTTAATTTTTTTGAGTAAAAAAATATTTGGTATGAAAAATATTATTTTAGAAATTGTTAAAAATATTTTGCATAAAATTATTTTTTACTTCCTTTCCAAATTGTTAAATTTGCGAAAAATATGTATTTTTATCGCAAAAAAATGTGTTAAAAAATTAAAAAAATACATATATTTTGTATACAAAATAATTACTTTATGCTATTTTCCAAATTGTTAAATTTTTTTACGTAAAAAAAAAAAATCATATGCTATTATATGTGACCTGGTCTACGAAAAGGGGGCTTAGGTGTCAAAAAAAAAAAAAAATGAAAAAAAATAAAAAAAAAATTGATTTTTTGACACCTAAGCCCCCTTTTCGCAGACCAGGTCACATATATTTTTTTACCATTTCCCAAAGGTTTATTTTTTTCGGTAAAAGTAATATTTGATATAAAATAATTATTTTTTATATTTCACAAACTAGAGAAAAATATGTATTTTTAACTCAAAATTTCTGAAAAAATCAAATGAATTAAAAAAATTATTTGATATATTTTTTTACAAGCTTTTAAAATTTCCAAAATGTTTTTACATAAAAAGTATTTGGTTAAAAAAATTTTATTTAAAAAAATATTTTTTAGTAATATTTTTTACAATTTTCATAATTATTACAGTTTTAGCTAAAAAAATATTTGGTATACATTTTTTTTTTTTTTTTTTTTCAATTACGGAATTTGTTTAATTTTTTCGCAAACAAAAAGATAACTTTGTTTAATTGAAAAAAAAGTTGTTAAAATATGTGGTATGGCAAATAAATATAAATCTTTTGTAAAAAAATATATAGCATGTATGTACCATATTAGGGTTAACTCTGTATTCTCTCAATTTTCGTAGAACCACACGCATGCGCAAACTCTATATTTCGCCCACTTCCACTCGTGACCATCGCTCAAACAACGCTGCAATGCAAAATTATTAAATTCAAAACAATGAAATACCGCTAAGTAACATGCAAAATGTATATGTTAAATTCTAACTGAACAACTACAAAAATATATAGCCCTTAGTACATAATTTAATTAAATAAAAAGAAAGAAACCTATTGAAGCTAAAAACAATTGTGTTTTGCTAGGAAATACACAAATTCGCAAGCAGCGTCTATACATACAAACATATCATATGTACGTATGTAAACATGCTTGTATGTCAATTTTTTCTAACACTGCACTCCACCAACTATCCAACCACTCAACTATATACTATAGAAACAAATAAAAAACAGTTTTCTTCGTTTGTAGCGTTAAGCAATTAGTTATAGCGTAGTGCTTACAAAATATATACACACACATACATACACAAATGCATATTGAACTATGTAGTTTATCTAACGTTTATTAATATTATTATACTATTATAAGTAATAATTGTTTTGTTGTTTTTATACATAAAATAAGCAAACGTGCACATATGTATGTTAATATGTACATAAAAATGTAAGCATGTACTTCCCCTACGTTTGTTCGCCACTTAATTTATACACAAATTTAGTTATATATAATTTTTTCAATAACTAAATTCTTCAGTTAATTAACTGTGCGTCTGTTTTTACAACAAAAATTGGCTGCATTATATAAAAACCGTTTGAACTCCTGTTGTATGCGCTGTACTGCAAGCTATTTTTGAAAATCTTGTATTTATTTACATAATTTTCTTTATTTTACCACATACATGCATTTTTAATTGTTGCTGCAAAATATTTGTAAATTATATTTTCGCAATAAATTGGTTTACAACCTATTTTGTATAAGTATAAGTGAAATCGTCCTGTTTTATTTGGTGCAACTTTAGGTATTTTGCATGAGGTGAGATTTTGTGTTTAATGTTGTATATATGTGCAATGTATATTGCAAATATACAATATATATATCGTTTTCAATGCTGGGAATATTTAGAGGGACAGAGACTTGGATTTTTAACCAGCCAAGTCTATCAGCGCGGCCATAATCTACAAAAGTAATTGAAGTTTTATACACCAAACAGGGTGTTTTAAGTTTGCCATAACGTTTGCAATAAGTTAAGCTGTCGGTGGCCCTATAAAGTGTATACAATGTATAAATATTCAAAATAACGAGCTGAGTTGCCGCTACCACGTCAGACGAGTCTGCGTAACCGAAACGGGCACGGATTTTTTATCCATGCAAGGACTGTCAACTCGGCAGAATTCTGCCGCTACAACAACAACCATCTGTCGTTTAGTTTGAAATTTTGCACATGAAGGGGTTTAAACAATATTTATTCTCTCTTCACAACTTCCACCGCAAATATGCTACAGAAAAACATACTAAAATCTTTTTCGAAATTATAAAACATATATATTTTTTTAATAATACTATAAATTTATTAAATATCATAGTTATACTATACATATGTACATCTGTTTATAACATGGAACAAAAAAAAAGTGAAAAAATTAACAGCAAACTATTGACAGTGGTAAAAAAAAATAATAATAAAGAAGTTCTCCGAACAAGCACTTTCAAGTGAATAACAATTTAATACTATTAAACGAAAAACGTATAAAACAACAGACAATCCTGTTACCGTTCGCGCAGAAAGGGAAATATTCTTTGCAATTCCGCCTTCGACTTGCAAGCCTCGACTTGTGGTAAAATCTCCACCACATTCAACAAATAAATTTGCAATTGCTGACGACGTTCCTCCACAAAGGCCAAGTTCATATTACCAAAATGCTTTTTCGGCGGAAATTCAACCGAAGACACGGTCGGATGCGTGTGTAATAGTGATTTATGTAGTTTGTGGAAGTCACGATAGCGACGCAATAACGACCAGTGTTCCAAATTTTGACGCATGGTTATGTGTATTTCGTAAGCATAGTAGGATGTGCCATGTTTTGTCTTTTTCAATTCGGCCGTTGGAATGGTTATCAGAAAATTAGTAGCCAAGGAGGCGGTGGGATCAATGGCTAGTCCATTGAAGTTTTGCGTCAAACGTCTTACGAGCTGACGATTATCACGTGTCAATTGTGCAACGCGAGTCTCTAATAACGTGCAGCGTTCCTCCATTTCACGTAATTTCTCCTCCATAGCTGCATGATTAACGGTACAATTGGCAGAAGATGACTTGCTATATTGCGATGATGTGTCACTCTTGTCTTCATCTTCTTGCTCACTCACAGTGTTTATGGATTGTTTAACATCATTGCAATTATGCTGTATGCTGGCGTTGTTAGCAGTTGTCAATGAGTCCTGCTCACTTTGTGGGACCACTTGTGGAAAAATGTCGGGTAAGGGCTCTTTTAGAAATGCCAATTCCGGTTCTATCGGATCTGGCGGCGTAGTCTCAGTTTCTTCCACTGGCACTGGTAGTTCTGCCATAGCTTGAAATGTATCCACACGCTCTTTTTCGGCGGCCACTTTAGTGACTTCTTGAATGACCTTCAGTAAGTCTTCTGTGGAATTGGCAGTTGAAATGGGTCGTTCCACTGGTTGTGTTCTGCGCTTATTTTTTCCGACTGCAGCAGGAACCGGTGTAGGTGCATATATAACGGGTTCCTCTTTATTCGGTTGAAGTGGTGCAATACGCGTTGGTGCATTCAACTCAGTAGAGTTAACGGTCAACGCAAAGAGAACATCTTGTAGTGAACCAATAATTTGTGGCAATTCTTTGCTGGCATTGGCGTCTAACAAGAGCGACCATTGCGTATAGTAACGGTACAAATGATCTTCTTCTGCCAACCATGTGAGTAAGTATCGCTGCAGTGAGTTTTCGTTTAATGTGGCACGTATAAATGCCTTGCCCAGACCACATTTCGTCCAGACATGGTTGAGTTGTGTGTAACGTTCGCGTTCATGTGGAGTCAAGTGAATTTGACAAAAATCCCAAAATGTAGTGTCACCATTGCTATCACTGATGCCCGAGCTATTGCCTTTGAGCAAAAATTTTACATTAATATATTTTTTTTAAATTATCAGTTAAAATACTCCCCTCACCTGTTACAATCTCATGCATATTTTGAAACAAACTGACCGCTGTTGACGTAACTACCGAATGTTTTTGTTTCAAACCGTATGTAAATGTGTCTTCTAAGGCTTCACACAACTCGGCCACACAATCATCCTTTTCCGTGGCCAATTCCTTTTTTCCACTAAATTTTAGTTTACACTTTTCTGCACTCTGCTGAAGACGTTTAAAAATATCTTCTCTACGCTGCCAAAAAGTGCTTCCACCAAAAGAGGCACTCGCCACATTAATCTTCGCCAGTGGGTTGGAAGAGCTCTCGCCATGACTCATCGAATCTGGCATATTAAGTCACTAACTAAAAGCCTAGCTTGTATTACGCGATTTGCTAAATAAGACTTTGTTGTTGTTGTTGTTGTTTACCCCTATTTTGAATTAGAATTTCGATTTTGTAATCAACAAATCTTTGCTTGAACTCTCACCTTTGTGTTGATGTTGATACTGTTTATATGCACTAATAAGTACCCGCCAAAAAAATAGAGCGTAGCAAAACAATTTTGTCTTCGTATGAGGTATGTGAAAAAATGTTGTTGGATGTAGAAATAAAAAGAATAAAATGTTTTTGTTTTGTAGGCTAGCACAAGTTCTCTTTATGGCTGTTTTCGCCACAATCATTTGACGTATTCACAGCTGATCGCACAAAATTCCAGACTATAGGGTGATCAAGAGACATAATTTGTAATACATCTCCAAAAGGAATCAAGTCAGAGTTATATTTTCATTATATTCAAATCTCTCAAATTATGTATTAAGCTTTTTTTAAAATTAATAACGAGTCACACACAGTTCTCTTTACTGAACAAAAGAAAATACATTTTTTTATGAAACATATTTTCTGCCTTACAAAGCCACCCCCTACATACGTGTTGAAGAATTTGTTGTCTGCTGTTTAGTTTTTGTCAACAGTATAATAATAATAATAACAAACTTACAAAAATAAATGCTACAAACGTCAGAGAATATCTAATTGAAAACAAATTGAACGATAATAACAAACATGGGGAAAAGGAGAGAAAACAAAAATCCAACAACCACAATAACAACACACTTGTCATTCGGCCAAAATTTAGTATTTCTAGCTGTCGAGTCTCGCACGGCGATTCATTCAACAATAGAAATTTGAAGTGATAACTGAGAAAAGAAAAATTTGCCCCCACAAAGCCACTAAACATTTATCAAAAAGTTCAACAACTTAAGACTTTTAAAACAATAAAAATGGATTAAATATTTTATAAAAATGGAAGTGAAAATATAGTGAAATCCAAACTAATTGGAAGTTTCGAATCTAGAAGACATACAAAAGCAACCAGAACTTCCTCGAAGATACTTTTACGCGAAAGTGGTAGCGTAAATCAGTTAACTTTATAAAGCACTTATTTTAAAAACTGTTGCATAAAAAGTGTGTCAAAGGTGTGTGCTAATAGCGGGTTGGTGACTTCAGATTCCCTAGACTTGGTATTTTTAAAACAATTACAAATATTATTCAAAGGGAATAGAGGAAACGAAGTAAGTGAAAAACAGCAAAGCTGACGTGTTTAGCATTCCTCCACTGCGCACGTCGCGCCTCTACCACACCAAAGGTGTCATCGCCCAACTAGTGTATAAAAAATTGAACTAAACAGATATAAATACGTTTGTATATATAGTATTGAAAATCAGGCGATTTTTATGCTCGTGCTAGTGAATATCTAGTTTGTCACCATTGTATTGAAGTTTGGTTAATCAAAAGAGCACCATCATAAAAAAATATTTATTTACTTCTGTAAAATAAATTAAAAAACAAACATTTTTATAAAGAAACTTTGCTGAACATATAATGTCTAAAGTTACGTTGGGTGGTTTTACAAATACATTGAGACGTTACCCAAAGACTTTGGGTGGAATTGGAATCCTAACAACGTAAGTAAAAATTAAAAATGTTAACTTTAAATATATAGTTAAGCTTTTTGCAAAAATAAGTATAAATTTATTTAATTAATCGAATTAAAAAAATATAAGTAATGAAAAAATAAATTCACAGATCATAAATTTATTGTTTCTACTAAATTAATGTAAATTCTATCTTCTAAGTGTATTCCAATATTTGTTAACATATTTAATGACTTACAAATATTTATATTACGTTGACAGATGGTAAATGTAGTATTTTGTAATACATATGTATGTATGTATGTTATTAATGAGTTTACATCGTTGCGATTAATCATCAAAAGATCACCCGATAGTTTGACGTATGTACATATGAATGTGTAGGAGCAGAAAAGACACACCGCGCTATATAAAAGCAAGTAAATAATAACAAGTATGGGTTTGGTTGTTTACATTGGCAAAATCAAAAACAAGTTTAAGGGGCTCGGCAGACAACAAAATACATAATATACATATGTAAAAATTTTCAGTTATTTTTGTTTGTAGTGTATTTGTAAAAACACACCCACTTTTCGCTTTAGAAGAAAAGTGGCGAGTAAAAAAAGTATTGCTGTGTTCATAAACATCTAAATATCTTACATATAGAACTTTATTTTTAAAATTTTTTAGACCCAAATACATAAGATTATTAGATCTAAACACGCACTACAGCAACAAATCATTTCCGTGCTGCTGGCGCCTTAAAACATTGTACATATTTACATACATATATAGGTAATTAAGTAAACCACATTGAAATATCTCACACTCTATATTCCACTTTTGTAGTGACCACTTCCATCGTATGATCTGACGTGATAGCAGATATATTTTTAATATCGTGTATATACTATACTAGATTTATTAACAAGAATGTGTGAAATCAACTACAGATATATGCGTATTAGCTCATGCCGTAACTATTTGCATGTAAAAATAACCAAGTGATTGCTACATTGTCTAATACACAGACAAACAACAAATTTGGTAGTTGCATTCACTTTTATTACGTCAAATCTATGTTGTTATTGTTCTTATTTGCAAATGCATCGGCGTAATTTGTAAATGTAAACAAACTTGTTTACGTCCAATTGGAACATGCAATGAAGATAAAAACCGAAAAACCTTGACTATACATAAGTGACAGCACCTCAAATGTAAACAAAAACAAACTATTAATGAGCCTAAAACATCTATTTTATTTAATATCCAATGGCGTATTAAAAAAATAATTATTATTATGTATTTGTAACTTGGTAAAAGGATTTAACAAGATAAAAGTTGTTAAAAGTACTTATATGTACATGTATGTTTGTGTTAGCCTGTGTTGCTTTATTGTTAAGAAAACTATTTCTTCACGTCAGCAACTGGTGGAAACGATATCAAAACCTGAAAAACAACCGAAGAACAGATGAATATAGACCAACGAATTGAAATAACAAAACAAACGTGCATAATCACGCGATTTTGTTGAAATGAGACAAAAATTAAAGCGAAACGGACCAAACAAAGTTGTTTTGGCTTAGTTATCGCGCCGTGGCCATGACGCGGCTACTTTGGGTTGGTTGGATTTATCATTGCATTAAAGCACGTTTG
Source organism: Bactrocera zonata (assembly GCA_037783105.1). Taxonomy (NCBI): domain Eukaryota; kingdom Metazoa; phylum Arthropoda; class Insecta; order Diptera; family Tephritidae; genus Bactrocera; species Bactrocera zonata. Next base: position 141,455 of record JBAWJQ010002109.1, read on the forward strand.
AGGAAGGCTCACGTTCGCATTTTGTGCATGTACATATATGTATGTATGTATATTATATTGCCGAAATTTAAAAAAAAAAAATAAATAAGTAAAGGCAGTAAATACACAAGTGCAAATAAAAAATAATAACAACTATAGGAATTGGGAAATTTGCCAAAATTTAAAAATACAAAACAACTTACGTATAAAAAATGATAAGCACATTAGTAGTGTTAAGTGGCTGCATAGTTTGAATCTCAGGAGGTTAAATGTGTTGACTAATTTTATAGATTTAGCAAATTCTCACGTGTGGCGCAATCTAGAAAAAGACACATAGGAAATAACAAAACGTAATACACATGATTATAATGATGTACATAAAAAGATGATTTATACTGATAGCAAATCTTATTTATAGAAATATAAGGACAAATTATTGTGTTATCAGTTACTAATTATTTATTATTAATACTAGTGAGATATAATTATTTTATTATTTTTATTGAAAGCGTTAGATTTAAAAAATATAGTTTAAAAATTACTCTATTTTATGTGTTGTTGTTTTCAGTTGTGGCTTAATTTTGTTTGAAAAACAAAGGATTCGAAAGTATTTATCGAAATGGGTGGATACCGCACCATCAGATACTAATAAAAAGCGTCCAGATTACATATATATTAAATACCATATTTATAAGGAGTCAATGCGAAAATTGAAACAAAAGGAAGAGGATGAAAAGGTATATATTAAAAAGTGGAAGAGTATTGTTGTTTACTATTGGATATAGTTGAAAACTATTGATTTTCTTATAAACAAATATTTAATACAATAATAACTTGTAAAAGTAGAATGTTATTGGTAATTATGCATATTTAATTGTTAATTTTAGAAATGGATCAGCATCATTATTAACCCTATTGGCAAGTGGTGGAAAGCCGTTAAACATTCAGTAGCCTGGCGTTTGCTGAATATCGCACAAACAGGTTCACAACATGAACGTCTCAAGGCCGTCCGACAATTGGCCTGTATCGATCACTTAAAGGACTGGGACTTTCGACATTTGGCACAAATTTGCGATGCACGCACCGCCGTCTCTTTGGCACGTTCTGGCGCCGATTCACGTTGGTTCGTGCCGGTTCATATGCGCGGCTGCATTAAGAATCCCAAGCTCGTGCTTGCCGACTTCCATGATATGCTAGCGCGTTTACGTCCAAATTCTTGTGTTGATAACTTTTTCAACAAATACTTTCCACAACAGTATCCACACGAAGGCATCGATGAATTCTTTACACAGGACCAAGCTAACGCGTTATCTGTACAGGATACGGACATGCTCAAGGAAATTATCGCATTCCTACATCATATAACCAAGGATGAGGCAGTTGCGAAGCAAATCATCAACGAGGGTGGTCTGACACATCTTATGGAATTGCGTAAAATTTTTGCCGATGATAATGAAACGCTCTCGACACTCTGTAAAGTATTGGCGAATATGTCACTTGTTGAAGATAGTGTGCAGCATTTCTTCTCGTCCGGTTGGATTGGCGGATTGGCAGAATGGATGAAATGTCCCGACTTACGTCTGCAAGTGATATCGGCCAAAACGATGGCTAATCTGGATCATGATGATCCCAATCATGTACAATATCCACCCAATGTCTATCCATTGCATCCACGTTTGCGTACGCGCGCCAAGCCCAAAGCTGATATCGTTTTCATACATGGACTGTTGGGCGGTGTTTTCATCACATGGCGCCAAAAGGACCGAAATCCCACCGAATTGGGTTTATATGGCAAAAATGCATTTTACACAAGCGAAACGGATGATGTGTTCTTGGTTGGCGAGCAAAGACGTGGCAATGGTAAGCTGTTTAAAAATGGAAATGGAATTAACGCCAGTAATGTTAGCAACGTTAGTGCAAATAATAGCTTAAAGGAGCAAGCAACAGGTTTGTGATTTCTTTTGAAATGTGCCAATATGTAATAATATGAATGTTTTTTCTTGATACAGATCCAATACTGAAAGCAGCTAAAAAGGAGAAAAACAAAACTTTGGAAATTAGCGACGCGGCGACTATGGAACTTGTGGAAGCACTGCAGAGCACCGCCGAGCTTGAGTCTGATTGGGAGGTAGTACATCCAGATGTACCACTGAAGGCGGGAGAAGGTTGTTGTGGTGAATTTAGTGTTCCTGGCAATGAATGGCAAAATCAAGATAACTGTGAAGATTACACTAACTGTTGGCCAATGGAGTGGCTGCCAGATGATTATCCAAATACAAGGTAGCTAGACATGATAATTTCTTTTGTTTTAATAGCTAATGTACTTTTTTTTATATTTCAGAATCA
>JBAWJQ010002111.1:0-54167 GCA_037783105.1 Bactrocera zonata
GGCTAAGATCGGGTGTCACCGAACATTTTATACTCTCGCATGATAAAGTGATAATTGAGATTTCATTATCCGTCATTTACATATTTTTTTATTTTGATGTAACATTAATTAGATTAGATCAATTTGTGTACTTTGAGTATTGAATTGTATTTTCATTTATATGTATGTATTATACAGAGAAGGCATCAGATGGAATTCAAAATAGCGTTATATTGGAAGAAGGCGTGATTGTAAACCGATTTCACCCATATTTTATACATGTCATCAGGGTGTTAAGAAAATATTACATACCGAATTTCATTGAAATCAGTCGAGTAGTTCCTGAGATATGGTTTTTGGTTCATAAGTGGGCGACGCCACTGCCATTTTCAATTTTTAGAAAAAGCCTGGGTGCAGCTTCCTTCTGCCATTTCTTCCGTAAAATTTAGTGTTTCTGACGTTTTTTGTTAGTCGGTGTGATTTTCAACATAACCTTTGTATGGGAGGTAGGCGTGGTTATTATCCGATTTCTCCCATTTTTGAACTGTATATGGAAATGCCTGAAGGAAACAACTCTATAGAGTTCGGTTGACATAGCTGAAGTAGTTTCCGAGATATGTACAAAAAAGTTAGTAGGGGGCGCGGCCACGCCCACTTTTCCAAAAAAATTACGTCCAAATATGCCCCTCCCTAATGGGATCCTTTGTGCCAAATTTCACTTTAATATCTTTATTTATGGCTAAGTTATGACACTTTATGGTTTTCGGTTTTCGCCATTTTGTGGGCGTGGCAGTGGGCCGATTTTGCCCAGCTTCGAAATTAACCTTCTTATGGAGCCAAGAAATACGTGTACCAAGTTTCATCATGATATCTCAATTTTTACTCAAGTTACAGCTTGCACGGACGGACGGACAGACGGACAGACAGACATCCGGATTTCAACTCTACTCGTCACCCTGATCACTTTGGTATACATAACCCTATATCTGACTCTTTTAGTTTTAGGACTCACAAACAACCGTTATGTGAACAAAACTATAATACTCTCCTTAGCAACTTTGTTGCGAGAGTATAAAAACAGAAAATTTATAAGCGTCTGGCTACTTGTAGATATTTAATCGACAAAATGATTCTTGCTGGAGTTTATCCTTAACATAAGAAGTCTATCTGGTAGGAGTGCATACAGGTCACTGTCTAATAGGCAAAAATGCGAGCAGACCAGGACCATATAATGGCTATGGTAGAAGCTGTTAGGTGGTAGAATAAAAAAAAAGCCTATAGAACAAGTTCAAGGCTTTGTACATGAAAAGATGCGCAACAATTGGCTGAGGGTTTCTTGACGATGTCTCGAAGGTTACGTTAATAAAACTTGATAAACAAGAGCACAGCGTGGTTCAGAAAGGTTTTCCAATGTGCCTCTTAAAGATCTAGGTGTGTCGCCAGACATCTAATTTGCATACCGACCATATCTGATAACATGTACGTAGCTGTATCCACTCTCTCACACAATACGTGTGTTTGGTTATTTGTGTCAGTGTTGAAAATGCTGATTGTCGGTTTGCGATAGTTGTTAGCATTGATTTGAGCATAGCTGCTAGTTTAGTATTAACTTTATTCTCTCATACAAAGCGCATTAGATTCCGAATTGAGTTTAACTTGAACTCGAATAATCCAAAATTATCTGCGTTGGCGAAGTGGCGCGTTTGCAGCAGCAGCTGAGCTGTAGGATTTGCCAAATTGAAACGTTAAGTTCGCCGAAATTTAAGCGCAGAAAACACGCGCATTCGCAGCAAGGGCTCGCGTCTACGATAACATCCATATAACTAAGTATCTGTAACTACGCATGCATGTGTGTGTTGCGTTTTCATTAGCATTTTTCGGACGTGTTTTTGTAGCAAATGCCGAAATTTATTGCTTCCTTATTTAATGCGATTCTCATGTTCAGCTGTGAAACTGAATACCGAATACACGCATACATAAGTGTATGAATATTTTCGTATATATGTATCTGCGTGCATATACCATATAGGTGTTTGTATATATGTATGTACGATTGTATATATCATGCCCTGCATCTAGTTGTAATCATATTTGCTGGCTGCTTTAAATTGAAATGCATAAATTCGCACCTAATTCAGCTTTGCAATTCGCAGCGCATTTTCTTTCGCTTTTGGATTCCGACTCAAATGCAAATATTTTGTTATTATTCCAGCTATAGTTTGTTTTCTCTTTTGCCTCTCGCAATTTGCCGCTTCAGAAATTGCCTTTTGGCATGCGTTAATGAAGTGCGCTTTATTGAGCTTTAAATTGCTTTTTTTATTTCTCTTTCTCATTGTTTAATTATTATTCTCTCTGTGTAAAAATTTGTTACTACTGGGCATTATTTGTTAAAATTTACTTTTACAATTTTTATATCCTGAACATGGTGTATTAAGGTTGCCACGAGGTCGGAGACCCCATATTTTATATATGTTTCAACATTATTGTTCAGCATGATGATCTGAGTCGATTTAGTTGTTATCCTTAGCCGGATAAAAATCCGGGTCTGCTTCGGTTACTTAGAACCGACTGTCGTAGGAACGGAGTCGATTTAACCATAACCACCTCTCCGTCTGCATACACGCGTATTAAGTATACGTTCCATGGCCCTGGGGGCGTGAGTGACATTGACGTGATGCTTATGAATCAGCAGTAAGTAGTTCGTTCAACGTTAGGTGGGTGGCTAATTGAGGGTTGGGATTGAGTGCTCATAATTTGATTCAAATTTTAGTTACTCCTCACTGATATTGACTGGGACCAATATGGACTCTCTATTATGAAGCGATATTCGTTATAACGCTTAAGGTGTTTGATGAGTTGGGGGTGGACGAGCAAATTGCTCGTCTTTATGAGGTAGTTTGGGAGGTAAATGATAGGTTTATTTGGAAGTGTGAAAATTTTAGGTTTGGAAAATTAAGTAATGGACGCGTGAGTTAACTTGAAGAGGAGGATTGTCAGGTGATAGAGGCGAAAGTTTCTATGCGCGCGAAAATCCAATTCTGACGGGCTGTTTCAGCTAAGATATGAATTTAGTTGTGCGTTGAGGGTCGTTAGAGAGAATAAGAACGACCCCAGGTTCATAAGATCTATAAGATCTGCCGGGATATCACCTCTCTTCTCGTCGATGACACTTTGTTATCGTCATGAAGAGAGTGTGCGGGGGGTCTGGTAGATATGCTCTTTCTCAGCTCGAATGTACAGACACCTCAAGTACAAGAGGCACCTGTCCCTCCAGTAGATGCTAGGGAGTAGGGGTACGCCTTTGGCTTAGTTAGATCTAAACGTTTCCCAGATCTTGATAGTTTGAGCGTAGAAATGTGCAAAAACTTGTGGAAGCTTATTGCAGAACAGGTGGAGGCTATTTATATTAAGTGCTTCTGGGAGGGATACTTTCCACGCGAATGAGAAAGTATTTGGTTCGTTTTTCTCCGGAAGTCCCCTGATAAGATCAAAAGTGATCCTCGTTCTTATCGGGGCATACGTTTCCTTCCAATACTTGAAAAAGTGCTGGAAAAGGTTATGGTATATCGGCTTCAGGAGGTATGTGGTCAGATAGGCAGTATGGATTCGGGAAAGGACCCAGTATAGAGGATGCATAGTTTTATGTCACCAAATACGTCCTTGGCATAAAGAGTTTTTGAACTCCTTGTACAACAGAAGTATAGATCTATATTTTAACGTACGTTATTCCAGCTTATAATCCTTTAGAACAAATCAGTTCATAAAATCAGGATTTTTAATTTAAAGAATGAGCCACTTTTTAGCAATTACTTAACTCAGTGATAGATTAATATATATCAATATTAAACGAAAAATAAGATATATAATTAGATATTAATTTCAAATAAAAAATTATTTACAAAGTCTCAAATTATTTGTATTTTTAATGAAACCCAGTTTATAAATAGTATAGTCATACGAAAAATAGTTCGCTAGCTCATTAATTTTGAGAAATAGCCAAGCCAAGGTCATGCGTCTCTAGACTAAGGTCAAAGGTTTACTCCGCGCAACCAACTACTTTCAAAGAGCTCGAAGACAACATTCAGCGCAGAATGCCGGAAATTCCAGCCGAAATGCTAAGAGTCATTGAAAATTGGCGTAAGCGGGTAGAGATATGCAAACGGAGCCGTGGTACCCATTGGTCGACATTTTGTTCAAATAATAAATGTCTTAAAATCATTTGCATAAAAAAACGGAATCCATTTTGACCAAATTTGAGTATTTTATTTCAAATTAACATCACGTCGTTCTTGTTATTACCCCTTTACTACTATAAATACACCTACCTAGGTCAAATCGGATAACATTTTCAATCGAATATGAATATTGTTGCGAATAGGTGGGCAGTACTTCGAAATAAAACTTATTTAAATTATTTTTATTTGCTATTAGCTACCATTATTCCTAAGCTCTAAACACCAAATCCAAGAACACATAAAAATTTCGGTAGGGGTATATACACTCGTGGCCACGCAAACCTTACCACTGAAAATTTTCAAGTATAATCCATATTTGACTACATTTTATGGCGGTACCTTTTGCGGTATAGAAATTATTTATTTAATTATTAGTTAATTTAATTATTAGTTATTAGTTATTTAATTAAGTTAGTGACATTTTTTTTTATCAAAAATATTAAAAATTAAAAACAAAACACATTGAGCTATAGAAAAATCAATTGAAAGATAGTGAGCTTTACAAAATGAGCTCGAAATGTTAGAGACTGATATGCGATGAAAAAATTATATTTTTTATTTTTTTTTATTTAATTTCATTTGCACTATATTTGAAATTAATATCTTATTTTTTTTTTTTTTTTTAATTGAAACACAAATTTTAGTAGGTGTGTCACTTTAAAAACAATAAAAACAATAAAATCGGCCGCTTTTGTATAAGCAAAGAAAAGCTAGTTTGTGTTTACACATTAAACGTAATAAATTAACAACTATAATAATAATTAGATAACATTATGCTTACTAAAAACATAAAAGAAAACAAAATTGAAGAAAAATCCCAAACGAACGAATGAGTCCGAAAAAAACTTAAGAAAGTATAGTGGTAAGGTTTGGTTGGCCACGAGTGTACATACATATACTACATTGCTTTTATTTTGACTATTTCAATTCCGGACAGTTTTTGTGCTTCCGCACCACAGACATTTCAGAACCAACAGAAATTCTCACCTCATTTGCAATTTGGCAATATTTCTGCAATTTTACACACACACATTTAAGTATAACATTTAATTTTTATTTTCTTGTACGTATATTTGTTTGAAAAACTCTTTATTCTTTGTTTTAAATTTTTAACTATAACTTTATTTCAATTTTTTCCTCAAATAATTATCGGGGTTTCTCAGCTTTCTCTCACCGACCAGCACGATTCTTATTTCATTTGAAACTTTTAATTAGAAAAATTTTTCTGCATGAATTTAATTAGCTCGAAATTTTTTGTTGTTGCTTGCATGCATAAACCCAAAATGCAGAACACAACACTTTGTGGCATTGCCGTAGTGTTAGTGATGCTAACTGTATGGTATTTTACAATATTCGGTAAGCAAATTAAAAGTGAGTAGGTAAAACATGGTTCAGATGTTTCTTATTATAGTTTTATAACTCTATACTAGAGACTAAGTCTTGTAGACTTAATGAATTGAACATTAAACAAATTTAAGTTTTAATTCCCGAAACTGGAACTTGTATGAAATTTCGATATTATTTTTAATTTGAAATAGTTGCACTCTCTCCCAGCAATAATGTTTTTAATAGACGTTCACCTATTTTGGTGAGGTATATCCAGCTCATGACTTCCGGTCTATGACCAAGTATCCTCTGGATAGCCTAAGGACATCCGTTTGAAGGCGAGCTAAAGTGAGAAGGCGAAACATTACCTCCGCAGGGTTTTGCGCTAGGTTTGGGACCCGTCACGTAAAAAATCATACCAATGAAAAGGAACAACAAGCTTCGGATGAGTGACCCTCCTTTTGATGACGACCATGGCAAATGAAATAAGGACTACGAATTGAGGGCATGCACCTGGAATGTCCGGTCTCTTAATTGGGAAATTGCCCAGCTGGTTGATGTTCTCGTGAAAATAAGGGCTGACATCACCGCCGTCCCAGAAATGCGATGCACGGGACAAGGACATAGACGAGTAGGTCCTTGTGGCATTTACTACAGTGGCCATATAAAGGAGCGCAAGTTTGGTGTGGAATTCGTGGTGGGAGAGAGACTATGTCGCCGAGTGAACGTCTAGCCACAATCCGCCTTCTATAAGCGCTTGGAGCGCACTTATGAGAGCTGCTCCCGCCACGATGTCAAAATCGTGCTTGGCGACTTTAACGCCAGGGTGGGCAAAGAAGGTATCTTTGACACTACAGTCGGTAAATTTAGCCTCCACGAGGAAACATCCCCAAATTGGTTGAGGTTTATCGACTTCGCCGGGGCCCGAAATATGGTTATCTGTAGTACTAGATTCCAGCATAAGAAGATACATCAAGCTACCTGGCTGTCTCCGGATCGAAAAACCACCAACCAGATCGATCATGTTGTGATAGACGGAAGACACGTCTCCAGTGTTTTAGATGTGCGTGCGCTCCGAGGTCCTAACATCGACTCGGACCACTATATTGTTGCAGCCAAAATTCGCACCCGCCTCTGTGCAGCAAAAAACGCACGCCAACAAACACAAGGAAGGTTCGACGTCGAGAAGCTGCAATCACAACAGACAGCCGAACGTTTTTCTACTCGGCTTGCACTCCTGCTCTCTGAGAGCACTCGTCAACAACTCGGTATAAGGGAACTGTGGGACGGCATTTCAAACTCCTTACGTACAGCTGCAACCGAAACCATTGGTTTTCGGAAAGCGCAAAAGAACAGCTGGTACGACGAGGAGTGCCGTGTCGCAGCGGAGAGAAAACAGACTGCCTACCTCGCAACATTACGATCGGCCTCAACACGTGCGGGATGTGATAGATACCGAGAGTTGAAGAGGGAAGCGAGACGCATTTGCAGACAGAAAAAGAAAGAGGCCGAAATGCGTCAGTATGAAGAGCTTGATAAACTGATCGATAGGGGTAATGCTCGAAAATTCTACGAAAAAATGCGGCGGCAGGTGTAACCAAAACTTCACGCAAAACTAATACGACTGTGTAAATTAACTTTGAGCAATACAAAAAGCTTTGTCAGGATCGGGAAGGACCTCTCCGAGCCGTTCGATACCAAACGAGGTTTCAGACAGGGTTTAGTAGTGGACGAGGGCAAAACGAATTATCTTCTGTCATCAAACAAACCGTCGTTGCTCTCGCGACTTGGCGTCCACATTACTGTTGAGAATCATAATGTCTAAGTCGGAAATAATTTCGTTACTGTTAACAACGACCACAATGTCAGCTTCGAAATCCAACGCAAAATAACTCTTGCCGAAAGGTGGTACTTCGGACTGACCACGAAGAATTTCGTATTCAATGGAACGATGAGCTGTATGATATAATATATACGAATAAGATATACGAAAATATTCGACGCAGTAACCGCCGGGGAAGCAGAGAAAGAGGAGACCTCCACTCCGTTGGAAAGACTAGGTAGAGAAGGGCCTGGCTTCGCTTGGAATCTCCAATTAGGACCACATTGCGAAAAGAAGAAAAGACTGACACACTGTCGTTAACGCGGCTATAATCGTGTAAAGCTTAGTATCCAGCTCTCAAGAAATGTAAAAACTTCATATAAAAAAACGCTTAAGAAACGGTCAAGAAACATTCCTGCAATAAGTTTACTTGTGCTAGTATGCAGCTCTGAAGTAATCTAGTACTAATTTAAAATATTGGTTTTCAGTAAAATGCGAATATGGCAAACCTGGTTTTGCGAAGAAACATCAAATCAACAATTGTTTCTTGAAGGAAATTCAAAGTAATCGTTAAATTCATTCTAAATTAGTTGAAATCATGATTATGAAGTATATTTCATTTTGAAATGTTGTATAAAACTTACCAATCACCAACAACATTCCTTAAATCGCAAGGAAAATATTTATGTTAAAGTATATTTTTTTTTTTTTTTATTCTCTCTTTCTCTTCTAATGTGGATCATTCACAATGCGTAACCAGCTGTCAAAATTGCTTGAAGAAATACTCGTAATGTATTTTTTTCTTGAGCAATTATTTGAGAGCTGGATACGGACCTTAAGCGTTGTTTACGCCATTAAAGAAGAACAAGAAGAATTATCGTTTCTAACGCCAGTTGGCGTACAATACATGATAGAGCCTGTTTCTATAAAATAATACTAAAGCTACCTACTAGAAAAAAGTTTTAAGCTAATAGTAGACTTATATCAAGAATATACACTTTTATCTTAGCGGTTAATTGAGCTTTTAACCAATCCTTCGCAAAAAAATATTGTGTTCTTAGATAACTATTAATGTTAGTGACCAAGTCCAGAGTTACTATTTTAACAGCTAAAAACCCGTAAAAGTCAAACGAGCAGCCACCAATAAAACCATATAATTAATATCAATTATTGCCAATTCGTGCAACCAATTCCAATTAGACTTGCAATTACACGTCATTATGTTGCAGAAAATCCAGTAACAAAGCGCATGCAAACAAATCGCAAATCAGCAAGCAAGTCTTTACTTTTAATTTCATCATTATCGATGAGAAGAACTGCAGACAAAGCTTACCTCTCTACATACATACTTACTCATATATTCTTGTAGGTATGATTATTTGCTTTTGTAGTTAAATATAGAAGCATTACATGTGCATGTGGCCAATGGTAATCAATAAACAATTATGATTAGTTTGATAGCTGACAAATTACTTTATTGAAACGCAAACTGTTTTAAAAAAATTCATAAGAAAATTTTAAAAAATAATGCGCGAAGTTTTATATAAATATATTAAGTAAAAAAACTTAAATTAAATAATAAGCTGTGTCAGGTTTAACATTATGTCTGATTACTGAATACTTAATTGTTTAGCGATTAATCACTTACATGCAAATAGCTTCAGAGCCGCAACGCCTTTAATTCGACGCTGACTCGTAGTCGTATTAGCATGAATACGCTGAATCACAGACCGACAGACTGGCTGACGACTACCGGTTTAGTTTTTTCACACGATTATTGTGAATTGCAGAAACCCTGTTTGGAAGAAAATAATACCGACATTCATTCATTAACGATTTTAAATTTTCATATTAAAATTATTTTAACTAAAGGAAACCTTTGAAGTTGGAGTGAAACCTTTTTAACGTATTTAAGTTATCTATTAGGGTTTTCACAAGTTTCATAAAGTTATAAGTTATAACGATTCAAAAACATAGCATTGAGAATTCTAAATATGTAAACTCATTTTTCTATGTAATCCAACAACAATTTTTTTAAACAAGCGTAAAAATTCATAATTTTATGATTTTACGATAATTTACGACGGGTTGTGAGTACCCCATATGTATATACATTATATATAAGTAACTGAACCAACTTGAAAAAATCTTCAGAAATACAAAGATGAATATATAATTACTTAAAACCAATATGTTGTTGAAAACTTTACTTTTAAGTGTTACATGGATTTAAGATCGGAGATACAGCCTTGAGAACTTATGCGCTCGAAGCTAGCTAAGCCAGGCACTGAAACTTTCGTTTTTTTTTGCAAAAATGCAATTTTCAATTTTTTTTTCGTCCAAGTTTTAAGTTAAGGATTTAACTAAAACACGTATTTTTCACTTTAGATGATCTTTTAAGGAATTATCCTGCCAACGTGGGCGCATCTTTTTCGCGAGGGATCACCGGAAATGGCGTCACAATGGGCGATTTTAAAGTATTTTTTCCAAAAATTTCAGAATTTATTTGTCAATAGTCAATAGAGTATATTTATAACAATAAAAAATTATAATAAAATATTTCGTTTTTTCTATGAGAAAAAAATTGTTGAAAAAAGGCTGTTTTTTACCCGAGGAAATCCATGTAACCCCTTAACATATAACAAAAGAAAAACTATAAGCTACGAGATTTCCTGTCACCTTTGGATACTCGTATAATTTTTTCCTAAAAAGGCTGCAGCTTCAAATGTGAATTTTGTCGTTCCGGAAATATGGTAAAACTAGCCAAAATTCCTCATGATTGTTAAGGTTGGTACGCAGCTCTCAAGTAATTGCTCAAGAACAAAAACACATTATTTCTGAAGTAATATTGACAGCTGGTTACGCATTGTGAATGATCCACATTAGAAGAGCAAGAGAGAATAAACAAAGTAAACAAACTTTGTGCGTATGTATGTATGTATGTATGTGTATGGTAACACAAATATTTTCATTGAGACTTAAGGAATGTTGTTGACGATTGGTTGGTTTTATACAACATTTCAAAATGGAACATACTTTATAATAATGATTTCAATTAATTTAGGATGAATTTGACGATTACTTCGAATTTCCTGCAAGAAACAATTGTTGATTTGATGTTTCTTTGCAAAACCAGGTTTGCCATATTCACATTTTATTGAAAAAAAGTATTAAAAATTAGTACTAGCTTTCTTAAGAGCTGCGTACTAGCACAAGTAACTTTATCGCAGGAACGTTTCTGGACCGTTTCTTAAGCGTTTTTTTATATGAAGTTTTTACGTTTCTTGAGAGCTGCGTACTAAGCTTTAAATAGTAATCAGTTTCAATAAAAATAGCTCAACGAAAAAGGAGTCACACCAACAAAAGAATGCAGTTCTACTATAAGAGCGACTCCGTGAGCCGGTTAAAGTTTCGGTACTCCTAAACAAGTTTTTGCCCCACATTAGCGGCCTGGATGAATCGTGTACTTATAAGAAAGTGTCAGAAATCAATAAATAGGCAATGAATGGGATAACTCTATCTAAATATTAGGTTGTCAAAAAAGTCTTGCGGTATTTTCGCTAGTTGGCGCTGAGAGCGCGTAGTTCTAGTTTTAATCGTCGCATCGGGTCATGCTATACATTTTTGGAAAGCTCATTTCACGTGTTTGATTGATTGTTGTTTCTTTTAAGTCGTTCGTGAGTTATAGCGTCGCAAACATGGAGCAGAATAAAGAGAAAATACGGCGTATTTTACAGTACTACTATGATAAAGGCAAAAATGCATCTCAAGCCGCCAATAAAATTTGTGCAGTTTATGGACCCGATACAGTTTCCATTTCCACCGCACAATGATGGTTTTAACGTTTTCGTTCTGGTGTAGAGGTGGTCGAAGATGCGCCACGCTCCGGAAGGCCTGTCGTCGAAAATTGCGATAAAATCGCTGAATTGGTCGAAAGAGACCGGCATAGTAGTCATGACTTTACTAATTAAAAAAAATGAAATTAACTAGTTATTTTGTGACTAAGTTAATCTTTAACGAGAATGAGTGACCTCATCATTTTTAGAAGCCTAAAAAACTTGGTGCAAAAAAGTTAAAAAAAAAAAAAACAAATTAAAACCGACACCTGCCATACACCTGCTTACATATATCTATGTACGTATGTATACCAGTACATGTACATATGTTTGTTTGTTTGTAATTGCTACTGCTGTGTCTCTTCGTCACCGTTGACAAAATAAATATTCATTTCATCGCTCGATCAAAGCAGAAAAGTCAACAAACACTAAATATCTATTCAAATATATTAACAGATATACACATATAAAAACGTTGGGTATGTATGTATATATACAAGTTTTATTTTATGTTGTTCATTTGCAATCAAAATTATTGTTAGTTTTATTTAACATGACAAGTGTGGACATATAATCCGCAAATGACAGCGCTTGAAATATTGTGGACCATTGCCCACATTTTTTACATACGAACATACTACACATAGTATTTGTTGTTAAATCAGTTAACTTATAAATAAATGAAGAAATTATTATATTATTATTATATTAAATGATTTAAATATTGAACGGAAAACTAAAATGGAGTAGAATAGGTTCTGTCAAAACTTCTCCAGAGTTCCACTTATTTGGCCAAAGGTAACGAAATAACAAGTTTTGTAAAATTTGGTCTTCATCTAGTCAGAGGCAGGGGCGGTGTACAATATTATGGTTTTGATCAACTTTTATACATTATACTGCTAAGATAACATAGAATTCCTTAACTCCAATTTCTATAACCCTCCAGCTCTCACAGTTACTTATATGATATCAATCAATATCGTTAACACGTTTAATATCTTCAATTGACTCAAAACGGTTTGCCAAGAACGGGCGTTTAAGTTTGCTGAATAGCCAGAAGTCACACGAAGCTAATTCATGTGAATACGATGGTTGCGGCACGATATTGGTTGGAAATTGGCGAAAAACTCACGGAGAATCGATGCATTATCGTGGTGCAAAATTCAAGAGTTGATGGCCCATAATTCAGCGAGTGCTTCACACTCTCTGTTTTCGGGTCGCAAATATAGATCTAAGACTCATCGCCAGTAATAATACGTTTCATCACATCCTGGTAGTCGGAAAGCATTGTTACACTGTCGTTAGTGCCACGCTGTTTTTCGAAAAAGTTTATTGATTTTGGAACCAATCATGCTTTCAACTTTCTGAGGCTCAAATTATCTTTTAAAATGGTTTCCACTCATCCTTCCGATATTCCAAAGATGCCAGTAAGATCTCTGCTAGCCAAGAAAAAAAAATATTTTGACCAATGGGGTTTCACACAAATTAAAAAAAAAGTCTTACTATTTTTTCAAATATCGATCTGAAATTTTACACACATTCCTTTTGGAACCCTAAAAATATAGCTGTGATACAAACCGATCGATCAAAATCAAGTCCTTGTATGGAAAACCTTGTATTTAACGTAATATCTTCACGAAATTTTATCATGAATTATTGTCAAAGGCAACGGTATAATCTTCGAAAGAATCATTTAGATCAAACGACTATAGCATATAGCTACCATACAACCTGACCTATCAAATTCTAGTACTTTTATGAATATTTGAATATTTTTTTTGTTTTACTTTACTACTATTAGGTATTAAATTACGGAGTACCACATCTAATAAAAACACCTTTGGCAACCCTCTACTAATTCTGTCCTGATTATTGCCAGAGCTAATCCATATATGTATAATATAATACCACCCAGTATTTAAAAAAAAAGTATACACAGAATAAACCTTACACAATAAACTCAGTTCTAACGAAATAACAACATTTTTGCTTACAGCAACCAAAAACACTTTGTCGGCTCCGATATTTACAGAACTTTATGAAAGCAAGTACTAAAGAACCGAGGACATTGTAATTAAGCCAGTTGTAGTTTCAGATTACACTCTGCGTCAAAAATTACTGTCATTGTATTTAATTTCGCTTTACTCAGAGAGATAATAACATTAGCAAACAATAGTTATAACAATCAAAAAAGTCAATGCATTTCTTACTTTTTATTTTTAATTGTTGATTTGGAGTACTTTTTAGTTCAAATACATTAGTTATTATTATGAAAATTTCATAGTTCATTTCATCTATGAAGTTGCTAGCCTCATCTTTATTTTATTATACATGGGAGAAATCCGACGGGTAACGTTGACACATTCGTGTAATTGAAGTAATCAAATAAGTACATTTTACTTGTATCAACCATAGAATACAACCTCTAAGGCTGCTTTTTCAGAGTATAACATAAAAAATCTTTACTCCAATAATACCTTCTCCTTTTCATTTCTTAAAGCAACTTTATATACTACTGTACTACTAAAATAAGGTGACATTGTATTTATTTTGAAAATTCTTTATTTATTCTTCCAAATCAATTTCATCCCCTTCAAAGTAATCCCCTCCCGATTCAATGCACTTATGCCAACGGATTTTTCAATCTTCGAAACACTGGTTGTAGTCACTTTCCGGGATGGCCTTCAGTTCCGTCTTCGCTGCGGCTTGAATCTCCTCTATCGTATAAAAACGGTATCCCCGGAGCGGTCTTTTGAGCTTGGTGAACAGCCAGAAGTCGCACGGCGCCAGATCAGGTGAATACAGTGGTTGCGGAACGATATGGGTTGAGTTTTTGGCGAAATGATCGCGAATTACGAGGGCAGTATGGGATGGTGCATTATCGTGGTGTAAAAACCAAGAATTGTCTTTCCACAATTCCGGCCTTTTTAGGAGAATAGCGTTACGCAAACGACGCATAACGTTCAAATAATATTCCTTGTTGACTGTTTGACCGGCCAACACCACGATAATCGAAGAAAACAGTCAACATGACCTTGATTTTTGAGCGACTTTGGCGCGATTGTTTTGGTCTCGGCTCTCTTTTGGCACGATATTCGCTCGATTGATCGGTTGTTTCGGGGTCGTAAGCATAGAACCAAGTCTCACCGCCAGTTATAATGCATTTCATGACACTCTGGTAGTCGGAAAGCATCGTTTCACACACTTCAACGCGACGCCTTTTTTTCAAAAAATTCAATGTTTTCGGTACCAGTCGAGATTTGACGCGCCTGAGGCCCAAAACATCCTTCAAAATGGTATTGGCTGAGCCTTTTCGATATATCATGTAACTTCATCAGCAAGGTCTCTAATTGTTAATCGACGGTTTTTCAACACCAAATCTTTGATTTGTTGAACGTGAGCTTCGTCGGTTGAGTTTGATGGTTGCCCTGGATGCTCTTCGTCTTCGACACGTTCACGGCCGTCTTGAAACTCACTATACCACTTGTAAACACTTTTTTTAGACATAACCTCATCACCAAAGGCTTTCTGCACCATCCTCAACGTATCCGCAGCAGAAAATTGATTCCGTAAACAAAATTTAATGCAAATTCTTTGCTCAACAAATTTCGACATCGCAAAAAACGAAAAACTCACTTTTAGCAGCTCACAAAACGACACGTATCTCAAATACTAATGAATATTTTGACATGAAATTTGACATAAATGTGACTGATAGTACTACCAACCTAAAAAAAATTCTCCAAATGCTTCGACGCGCGCAATTTAAATTTAAATGTCACCTTATTTTTTGGGCACAGTAATATACTCGTAACTAACTCTGAAGACCTCTAGCTGAATTAAAGTTTAAAAAAAAAGGTCGTTTGATAAAGAAATTTATCGTGACTTTCATCTGTCAGTTTAAATAGCGACTGTATACTTTATACATATAGTATAATATATAAATACCAGATTTTGTGCAGATGCCTTGTCAAATCAAAATTTTACAATGACTTGAATTTGAAACCGGCGACTAAATCAACTCAGCTCGTCACGCCATAATCATCCGGCATCAGCGGTTTCGAAAAAATAGCAGCTTCCTGGAGAAGAAACAAAATATCATATCAATATTTCAAAAACTGAAAGACTAGTTCACATTAATAGAGACAGACGGAAGGAGACTCATGACTAAATCAACTCAGCTTGCCACGTTGTTGACTTATACAAAGGATGATCGATTTCTGGGTTCCTACTTTTTTAAAGAAAAAACACAGAAACTTCAAATTTAATGAGGAATGTTTACTATCATCGGGAATGTTCATTATCATTCGAAAGAATATTCTTTGA
This sequence comes from Bactrocera zonata, assembly GCA_037783105.1. Classification (NCBI taxonomy): domain Eukaryota; kingdom Metazoa; phylum Arthropoda; class Insecta; order Diptera; family Tephritidae; genus Bactrocera; species Bactrocera zonata. The sequence continues at coordinate 15,525 of JBAWJQ010002111.1, forward strand.
CATTTATTTTTTAAAGATTTTGACTGTTAATGCGACAATTTTTCTTGTTTGAGCCAGAAATGGACTTCATCGCTGAAGCAAATTTAGCTCGAAAACTTCGGATTATGTTGGAAGGGAGTTCATGTTGACTTGAAATTATTACGATTGTCACTAGTTTCTTTAAGGCTATTACATCATCTCGTAATAAGTATTGCTCCAGTTTGAATATACCACTAACTAACTTCCTATAAGATTTATTATTTAATGAACTTCACTTAATATAATATAACTTTCCATACTTATCACTATTGTAACGTCGCGCAGTGTAATTAAAGCAAACATTCTTCTTTGCGTTTTTTTACAGTGTTTTGATATTTCAATTCTCACTTCATTTGTACATATAGCGCATATAAACAAACTTAAGTATTATGTTAATTTGTTCACATTATTTCTTATTACATCACGTTTACGACCGACGATATAAAAAATATGTTTATTGATATTATGTGGCAAGCCCTTAATGCTTGTAACGAATGAAATAGGAGTAGAATGCATGCGAACAAAGAAACTGTGTAAATACGTTGCCTTTTAATTAAAATATATGTGTATAGTACATGTAAATATGTATGCAAAAATGCAGTGACTGTCAATTTCTGGTTGTAGCTTAATAAATCTTCTTCACTTATAAATATTCATACACGCTTGTGCAACTTTAGAAAGACCATGTGTATTTAGCTGAAAATTGCAGTGCTTGGCATATGTATTGATACACATATATTTATATATTTATGCAAATAATATTTGTAAGCGTCTTAAAAAGCATAAACAAAGCATATTTCTTGAACAAATTAACCACTATTTACTATTATTTGAATTAATTAATGCAAATGAGAAGCCACACCTAGCAGTTTAAATTTACATAACATTAAATTTTTGTGGAACAAAAGATTACCTTGAATAGTTTGCATAAGCTTGGCTGTCACTCATAGAAAGACCGTATTTTGAACTTTCTTTTAAAGAATAATTCGCGGTCACCATTATATAACTTAATCAGCTTTCACAAAGACGCGATTCTTAATTTTTTCGCACCGTTTAGTCATCGTATTTACGTCACGAAGTTCATTGCTGTGAGATGAAATTTCATGGATTCTACTTCTTTGAAGAACTCATTTAGATATCACATACATGTGTATATCCCCTCAATCTGTAAACACACAAACTTAATCTAGGTTAAGTGTCTATCTGGTGCCATTTTCGCCGGTAAATCAAATAAGTTTCAAATAATCTGTGTTGTTCTCAAAACGTGTTCTGCTTAATGAAAATCAGCTTAAGCTTAGATATTTCAGTGACCTAGAATAAATGCGGGAATTGAAACCATCTTCAAAGGAATTTAAAAATTCTTATCATGTTAGTTTATTAAAGAATATTGAAATTTACAAGGCAACCCTTTTGAAGGTGAGAATTATCTTTCAAAGAGAATCCATAATATATTCGTAAAGCTTTATTAGATCTAATGTGTTACGCCAATACTTTCAATACACTATGCAATTTTTTCTTAGATAAATGTGTGAATCTTTAAATTCCGAAAACGTTGAGGGTTCTGAGTAAGTACTACCATTCAATTGAAGCAGGATTAAGATCACGGTCGTCATAAATATTTGTATTTATAGAATAGCATGTTTAGGAATTTTTCGCCCCTCAACAAGCATAGAGTACCACACCTATTTTTTTTTTTTTTTTTGTATCTTCAAGAAAATTTCTCACACAAAATCCGAATGCCGAACTATCTCTTAGTAAGATAATGGGTTGTCAAAATAGTCTTGCGGTATTTTTATTGAATCAATTCGTGTGGCACCCATACATCGAGCTTCTTAGTGACTCCAAGCTTCTTCAAATGGTTTATAACGGTTTGATGACTACTATGTCGGTCTCTTTCGACCAATTCAGCGATTTTATCGCAATTTTCGACCACAGGCCTTCCGGAGCGTGGCGCATCTTCGACCACCTCTACACCAGAACGAAAACGTTGAAAGCATCGTTGTGCGGTGGAAATGGAAACTGTATCGAGTCCATAAACTGCACAAATTTTATTGGCGGCTTGACATGCATTTTTGCCTTTATCGTAGTAGTACTGTAAAATATGCCGTATTTTCTCTTTATTTTGCTCCATGTTTGCGACGCTTTAACTCACGAACGACTTAAAAGAAACGAAAATCAACCAAACACGTGTTAGGGCGTGAAATGAGCTTTCCAAAAAGGTATAGCATGACCCGATGTGACGAATAAAACTAGAACTACGCGCTTTCAGCGCCAACTAGCGAAAATACCGCAAGACTTTTTTGACAACTTAAACAAAGATTATATAACATATATAAATGATCAGTATGACGAAATGAATTGAAATTCGGATGTCTGTCTGTTCTTCCGTCCGTTCGTCTGAGCAAACTGTAACTTAAGCAAAAATGGAGATATCGAAGTGAAATTTGATGAACATGCTCTTTGGCAAGCAAATCAGGAACGAATTCGTAGATTCGTAATCGGAACACAGTCACGCCCACAAAACGCCATTAAATTAAAACCTATAAAGACATAACTAAGCCCTAAATTAAGATATAAAACTGGCCCCGCCCTCTAATAAGTTTAAAAAACATATCTCCTAAACCACTAAAGCTACAAGAACCACATTCGCCTGGAACAAATATTATAAAAACGGTGTGAAAATAGATGAAATCGGATGATAGCTCCGCCCACTAACGGCTCCGCCCATTTAACGGTACTGTTAAAAACTACTAAAATCGCGATAAATCAATAACGCTAGAGGCATTAAATTTTATCCCCGAGATGGTATGAGAGGGCTTTAAAGTAACCAGGGTCAAAATTGAACTCTGAAAGTGACTTCGCTCTCCTTTAGGTGAAATCATATATCTCGGGTCATGCCCGACCGATTTCAACCGAAATCGGTATATAGCATTCTTCTGACATTCACATGTTACATTGCGAAATCGGTCTACAACCACGCCTACTTCAACACAATTTTAAATTTAATTTTTTCAAACTTTGCACGAATAGTGCCTTTAAAGTATGCCACCTTATGACCAAAAATTATGTGAATGGAACCAAAACTGTTCAAGCCCCTGGGCAAAGAATATGTGGACCCTAGAGCCTATAGTACACCTTTTGTGGAAAATATCGGTCAATGTGTGAGATATATAATTGAAATAGGGACATTCTTTACCTGACAATATATGTAAAATAAAAATTTTTGATCTTCCGTGTGACTTTATACCGCCTAAACCGGCCAATATGTGAGTTACTTTAATAAAATTGAGAGAGCGTGCTTTTCTAATAACGGTGTATCTTTGTGCTTAGAATGAATAAAAATTAAATAAATAACTAGACTTATGTAACTGATGGGGTTACCCAGCTTTTAAGCCTTGCCAGTTACAAGGGTATATAATGTTCGGTTGCTCCCGAATTTAGCCTTCCTTACTTGTATATTTTTATATGATTGTTATGATTGTTGTATAGTACGTGGTTCCAATAAATGAGCAGCTTTTGGGGAAAAAAGGACGTGTAAAAAAACTTAAAAACTGAGAGACTAGTTCGCGTATATACAAACAAACAGATGGGCATGGCTAAATCGACCCAGCTCATCATGCTGATCAATTATATGCATACAGTTGAACTTCCGTAACTCGAACCTCTAAAACTCGATAACTCGAAGTTCTCCATAGTATGTATATGTATATGTATACTTTATAGGCTCTTCGAAATCCTAAAGTAAACATTTTTCTTTGAGGGTCAACCACTTTTATTTAGTTTATGTTTCAAGCATTTTTATATAAAAAACTTATGGTTTAACACTTGTTATAGTGAAAAATATTAAAACACACATTATTTACATATTTTATGTTTTATATGATTTTTATTTAGCAATATATATATAGCGAATCAAAATAACATATTTTGTGTAAAAAAAATTCTTAGTATTTTGTAGAACACCCCCTCCTCCTAATAACCTCGGCTATTTGTTTAGGCATGGCTTCAAAAAAGCGTTGACGATAATTTTTATTAATTTCTTCATTTCGCACAGATTCAATAATATTTTCCATTTCTTTTAGACTTTTTGAAAGCTTTTCTCTTATCATTTTGCCCATCATTTTGCCCAAATAATACCAGTAATTCTCAATTGGAATGAGACTGTTTCCTGGCCACGTGAGAGACCCTATTCCATAAAAATCTTTTTGATTTGAAACCTGACAAGGGCTGAGATATCCTGAAAATAAACTTTTTGGACGTGTTCGGGCAGCTGTTCAATCGTTGGTAAAACGCCTTCTCTCAAAATTCCAATTTAAATTTCGTCATTGACAGATCTTTTTAGGATAATTAGCGGCCCAACACCGAACTTGGTTACACCTCCCCACACTATTAAATAAGGCGAATGCGTTAGGGTGGGCCAAATACAGTATTCCAAAAAACGTTCCCCTTTCCTACGACGCGCTGTGGCATTTCCGTCGGGTTCCAACAAATTAAGTTTGGATTCATCGAAAAAAATAACACTACCTGATAACACTAATCTGATTTAGTCCAAATTTTGTGTAATTTTGCCCACTCTAGTCGCTGTTTCTGCATTCGTGTAATGAGAAGTGGCTTTTTGAGTGGACATCGCGCTTGGAATCCAAGATTATTCAGGACATTTTGCATAGAACGTGTAGTTATTTTTACCCCAGTGGTTTCGTAAAACGTTGCATTGATTGTTCCAGCATGTTGAAAGCGATCACTAATACACATCCGTTTAATTTATCGTTCTTGACAAGGTTTTACTATTTTCGGACGACCACTGCCCTTTTTCAGTATAATCAATTAAAATACGTATAATTTTTAATTATAATACGCATGCTCCAATTCTTTATGACCATTTCACGAGTTATTTGACATTTTGGTAATTTATTTTATATAAAGCTACGATTTCTGCTTTCTTTTTTGTTGACTCCACCATGTTCAATTTTACTTGTTTTCACAACTTAATCAAAGGAAAATACCGCAATTACTGTAAAAAATTCGACGTTTCTTTCTAGGTGTTACAAATTTCGTGGCAATTGGCAATATTCAGTGTATAAAAAACTTAGCTTCGAAGTATTCAGTTTGATGAAGGCACAGCAGTCTGAGTTAAATATGTGTTGAAAATTGATTGATCAGCGCACACCGTTCGCTTTAAGCGAAACTAATTGAACTATTTTGACGCCATGCAATACTTCCTTATTTTTCACATTTTTATCTAAGAGAAATCAATAATTTTGCAGCACGATCGAATCAATGAATAATTATTCAGTACTAAGAGCATGATCAAGTAGAGCCAAGAAAAAATTAAAAAACCACAATTGTTATTGTTGTATGAGTTCTGGTATGTTTTTATTTCCATTATAAGCAATCATATAGAAATACACGTGGTAATGAGCATGGAAAAAATTCTCACTTCTTAGTATGTGTGTATGTTTGTGTTATATAAACATATACTTAGCGCCATAATTGCAAACAAAATAACTTTAATGAGCTATATGATACGCGCCCGCTGCCAATCGCAGCCGCAATCAAACGTCTGTTGAACAACGATGATGAGACCGTTGCGAATGAAACAGCAACAACAACAACAGCAAACGGTTAATAGTATTAACAGCATCTTTGCTTTATTCAAATGCTGTTGGCCACACTCACTCAACGCTGCCATCCGTCAGCTGTTGGCGATTTAATCTTACTAAAAATACTATGAAATCAATGAATCTCCATCAGTCGCGTTTCACTTGCGGCTTAGAACGGTGCGAAATTTAGAATAGTAAAGAAAATATTTTTAGAAAAAGTTTAAAACATTTTTTAGCGAAAATGTTTCATAAACTTTTGTTGCGCGCGTGCTTAACGCTACTAATCGCGGAGCTAACGCTGGTTAAGATAGCAAAGACGGACACAGCGGAAGCAGTTGCAACAACAAGAGCTATACCCGTACCAGCGACAACAATTCCTAGTGTAGAGTTGCATAGTGGCCTTACGACCGAATCACCTACAAATCCCAACACTGCCACAAGCCAATCCAGCGTTGACAGTAATACCACAAGCGCCAGCAGCACTTACACAACCAACAACAACACGCCAAATGCGCCTACAAACGCTACAGCCACATCTGAGGACATATCCAGCAACATCTATTGTATGCCAACACTTTGTGAGCTCTACAATGGTAGCCATGTGTTGCAAGTGCCGCACATTGGTTGCAATAACGATGGCGCTTTTGCGCCCGCTTGTGGCGCCGAACCGCATTTGTTGTATATGAGCCAACGGCGGCGTCAGTTTATTTTGGATATGCATAATCTCGCCCGTGAGCGTATTGCCTCCGGCCAGCTGGAGGGCTATCGCGCCGCCGCGCACATGCCAATGCTCAAGTGGGACGATGAACTTGAATATATGGCTTCGTTGCATGTGAAACGCTGTCAATTTGCGCACGATCAGTGTCGTAATACGCCGCGTTATCAGTTCAGCGGTCAGAATATTGGTTACTTTTGGATTGGGCGTGAATTTAAATCGCATGCGAAGCGTTTTAAATCGTTTATTTTGGATTGGTTTCGGGAGTATCGACTTGCCAATCAATCATTCATTGATCAATATAGACCTCATCCGGAAGGGTGAGTATGATACTGCGTTAAGTTACCGATTAGAGTTTGGAAGTTTGAAAAGTGGACTGAAAAAAGAGAACATTATAGCGTTACTTTTGGAAAGTTACTTTTAGCTTCTAATTAACATTCAAATATTAGTCTCATGTTCGGTTTTGAGCTTCGTTTTTGTAATTTTCATGGTTTGTCCGAATTTCCTTCCGCCGCTTGCGCGCACCGTGTGGATTCGGACCGGGTATTATTTCCGAGCACCTGGAGAGTCATTTTTGCGCGACGTGTTTCTGTAATGGCGCAAGCCGAAAATGCAGCGTTCGTTAGAGCAGAGGCACACAATTAAATTCTGTGTGAAACTCGATAAATCTGCGACAGAGATGTTTGATGTGATCAAGCAGACTTACTCAGATGTTGCTTTAGCAAGAAGTGGTGTGTTTCGGTGGCACCAGACCTTTTTAGAGGACCGGGAAGAGGTCGCTGATGAAGACCGTGCTGGGAGACCTGCAGCTTCGAGAAACACTGACAATCTGACTTGAGTGCGCAAAGTTTTGAACTCAGACCATGAATTTGTTACTCCTGGACAAACCATCAACGTCAAGTTTTACATGAAAGCTCACTCGCGTCCGACAAGACATCACAGCCGATTGGAAGATACACCACGACAAGGCCCGGCATCCCAACGCTTTTGCAACTGCCCCACAGCCCAATTGTGGCCCCCCGAACTTTTTTGTTTCCTTGCCTGAAAAGGCCGATGAAAGGCAAGCATTTTGAGACGACAGAAGGGATCTAATCAGCATGCACAATTTTTCGAGCAACAACAAACAGTTTGTATTGCTGTATTCCATAGATCAACATTGTCACATATCGACGCAACAACTCGTTCCTATTGGGTTTGATTAGTGCCCGATTATCCATTGAAAATCGAAGACATTTGTCTCTCTCATTGATATTCAAACACTAGGCAACCATCGCGCATAGCGATTTTTAATTAAAAAAAAATAACCTATGCGATGCCTATATTTAATATTTTTGTCCCCAAATACTATTTGATGGGTTTCCTCGGGTAAAAAACAGACTTCTTTCAACATTTTTTTTCGTATAAAAAAAGGAATATTTTATTAGAATTTTTTATTGCTACTAACATACACTATTAACAAGGAAATTTTGAAATTTTTGGAAAAAAATATTTTAAACTCGGTCATTGCGATGCCTATTTCCGGTGCCCCCTCGGAAAAATATGCGCCCGCGTTGGTGGGATAATTCCATACAAGATCATCTAAATTGAAAAAATACGTGTTTTAGGTAAAACCTTTCGGCTATAATCGCGTAAGCGGTGTCTACGCCAATTAAGAAGAAGAGGTAAAACCTTAACTAATAACTTGGACGAAGGAAAAAAGGAAATTGAATTGGGAGACATTTTTACCAAATATTAAAATTTCAGTGAAAATTTCGGGACTTTTTTTTTAACTAGTTATAATCGGAAAAAATATTATTCGTCCAAGTCTTTAAGTCCTGCGTAAAATCTTCTTTTATGAAGATCGGTGGAGTGGTTCTCGAGAAATCTTCCCAACTTTAAAAACCCAGTTTCGAGAAAAACGCGTTTAAAGACGGCGCACTTAGCCTAGCTAGCCTCGAGCGCACAAGCTCTCAAGGCTGTATCTCCGAAATTATTTCTTTGATGAACTTGAAATTTTAGGTCAATGTTTTTCCTCATCTGGAAACAATGTTTTATCAAAGCATTAAATTCATTGCTTCTCCACTGTAGCAAAAATAGCAGAGGTAGAGTGACTTTAAGATCATAAACTTGAAATCGATCGGACAAAAAGTTATGAGACTGCGCCAAAATTACAGTTAAGGTTCGCACTTTACGACAAGAATATGCGAACATATCAAAAGTGGATCTTTCGATGTCTGGCTATCAGCTAACCTCTCCAAAATTCAATACAAATATTTGCTACAGATTATGATTAACTTGTGGCAAAGACACTATGGGTTTTTGCGAAAATTTATAGCAAGAAATTATTCGTTAGACTCAGATACTCAAATATATTTCGCGTTGCATACATATAAAGCTTCGGATTTAAAATCTAAGTGAGGTACTTCATAATTTTATTAGGATAGACTCAGACCATATACCATAAGTAAGAGACATATGAAACGATAGAAGTCTGACTTTAACTCTTTTGACTTTCACAGTTGCCGTATTTTTACCTCAGAGGTCTCGTTAAAATCATTTTATTTTCATTCAAATAGAACAAAAACAGATTTTTACACATCTAGAGTACACTAGCCAAATCATTTCTAAAATAACATTTAATATCTAATAACTTATTTTTCAGCAAAAAAATTGGTCACTTCACCATGCTGGTGGCTGATCGCGCGCATCGCGTGGGCTGTGCCGCCATACGTTATCGCGATCCGAGTGATACTAATTATATGAAATTGCTGATGACATGCAACTATGACTACACGAATATACTAGGAGAACCCATCTATCAAAGTGGTCTTGCGGCGAGCAAGTGCATTTATAAGATAAGCGAGAAATATCCTTCGCTGTGTGACTGGAAGGATGCGGTTTACGATTATAGCAGTGAGGAGAGTGTGGAGGAGGATAATGGCAATGAGCTAGATAGCAATTTTATAAATTAAATTTAAGTATTTATTATCTTTTACTTATTTTTGTACATACAATCATTTTTAAGTTATAATTAATTGAAAAGAATTTATAGTTTTAAATAAAATGTTATAGTGAATTAGTTTCACTTTTGTTGTTTTTCCATCCAATATCCAAATGCTATTTAGAAATGCATTTCAGTGTTGACATCAATCTCGTCTACCGTTAGTCTAGAAAACCACACATTTCCATGAGAATAGACCATAAGATAAATAGATTTAAAGTGGCCTATATCCTAAATCCATGGTTTGTTATGTGTATATCAGAAGTACATAAGTTTCGATAAGTAGAAGTTCAACTGACGTCTAGAATTCAATTATGCGAAGACTTCTCGACTCTTACCACCATCTCATACAGTGAAGATTAAGTATCTTTTAAGAATAGTATCTTGTTTTGAAAGTTGTGAGTAAGGTCTCTTCGACTTACCAAAAATATTAAGTATTTGTAAGTAAAATTTTTTATGTATTCCATCCCGGCATATAAGCAGTGGGTTCTATGTATATTAGAACACCTTTAAAATCGCTGGCTCGATGCAGGTGTTACACCGATGGTCTCTTAATTAAAGTATCACAGAATGAACCGTAAAACATTTCCTGCATACGCGATTTTATAGAAAAAAGTCGACCAGCTCTAGGACATATAGGGTAATGGAAAAAGTCGTTTCGTATTTCTAATCAAACTTCAACTTATTTTTTTATATTTATAAAAACTTTAATGAACAAAAATATTTATTTACCATTCTGGTCGACCACTTTTTGCCACTTTTCCGCTAGAGACATTATTCCATCAGTGTAAAACTTTTCTGGTTTCTCGCCGAAAAACCGCGACAAGTAATTTTCATAGGCTTTTCTTGAAGCCAACTTTACTCCATTAACAGAGTTTTGTATTGTAAAAATGGTAGTCCGATGGTGCAAGGTCACGGCTATATGGTGGATGCATCGAAACTTCCCAACCAAGCTCTCCCAGTTTTTGCCGAGTCATCAAAGATGTGTGTGGTCTAGCATTGTCCTTTCTGTCCTTTTTTTCGATTGCTTGCTTCAATCTCACCAATCGTTCGACCAGACTGTAGCAGCTCATAGTGGATGATTCCTTTCCAATCCCACCAAACACTCAGCATAACCTCTCGAGGCGTCAATCCTGGCTTTGCAACCATTTGTTGAGCTTCATCACGATTGGACCATGATCTCTTTCGCACCTTTTTGTAGTATTTGATCCACTTTTCATTTCATGCTATCATTCGCTTCGAATATGGTTCGATTTCATTTCCTTTCAACAAAGAATAGCAGATTGGTCCATTAAATTTTTCACAGACAAATCATATGGTACCCAAACATCGAGCTTTTTTTGTAGCCACCCTTTTTTAAATGATTCAAAACCGTTTGATGATGAATGTTAAGTTCCTTAGCAATGTCATGACTGCTTATGCGACGGTCCTGGTTAATATTTTCCATAATTCCATCGATTGGTCGAGCAGAGTGAGGGCATCTTTCAATTTCCAGAACGGAAGCGAGCGAACCATTGTTGTGCCACATGAACTGATACAGCATCGTCTCCATAAACTTCACAAATTGATAAAAATATCAAACAAAAAATTTGTCTCATATTTTGTATTTCTAACCAAATTTCCTGTGCGAATGTTGGAAAAGTCTTACGATGATTCAAAAACACAAGCCTTCAAGTGGTACAAAGGTCGAGAGATCGTCGAAGACATAAGTACCTCGCTCTGGACGACCTTCGACCTCTTCATCTGATTAAAATATTAAACAAGTGAAGGATATGGTGCTTGAAAATCGCCAAAAAAGTGTTAGAGAGGTGGCAAGAGTGTTCAACCTCTCTCGCGAGTCCGTTTGAATGATTTTGGTGGATATTTAAGGTATGAAGAGTGCGATTGTGATCAAATTATAAGCCAAACACCACTTCCCGAATTGAAATTGTTGCTCTGTTAAACCCGTTTTCAGTCGATCGAAGAGATAAAACAAAATTCGCTGAAAGAGCTGAAGGCTATCCCAAAAAGTGTTTATAAAAAGTGTTTTGAAGACTGTGAAAATTGTCGGAATAAGTGTAATCCATCTGGTGGTGATTACTTTGAAGGCGATAAAATAAATATGAATAAATAATAAAATTTGCGAATATTTTTTGATATACTATTTCTAAGGCAATGATCAAAGGAAAAGAAAAAAATAAATAAATAACATTTTTTTTAGTTTTGGAATTTAGATAGTTTTATGCATAAACATTTCATCACCGCAAAATACCTTTTTTCGAAGAATCTCCTGGAGATCGGCCACGGGCGAAGAAAATCTATGTCTTTTTTTCAAAAGAATTGTAGATTATTAAGAACTTAAATTCTTTATTTATTAATTATGTAAAATGCCTCTTCATACAAAAAATTTACATAAAACGTGTTTTCTAACCTACAAGTGCAAATAACCCCTTCACCCCCTTAACTGATATCAGAATGCTCGTTGGTAGAATTTTCCATGTGATGTGTTACGACAACAGGCTGATTCAATTCTTCCGTTATAAAAAGTCTCTCACCCGTTAAAAGTGAGTGCGAAGCAATTCAAGCTTTTATAAATACCCATCCTAATTTATTAGTTCCAGTCTGTAAAAAGATAAAACTACTGTAGCTAAGTTATAAAGCTACCTCAAGTAGACCGTTGTTTTAAAAAGAATAATATTTATATTAATTATAAGCTTATGTAACTTGACTGATAAAGCCAAATGCAGTCAGACTAGTTAATCGATGAAGAGTGTCGTACTCATATCAACACTATTGAATTACTAATCATTCTCATTCTATTGGAAGTGATAACCCTCAAGCACTTATAACCTTAAGAAGCCCAATGCATCGCAAATTTTATGAAAATGATTGTAAATAAACGCACAAGCACCAGTTATTTTAAGCATTTACCCAAATACATGAAAGTGTTTACTTTTGCACACTTTCGCTTTTTACACATTGAGATACTCATAGACTAGGGGTCATACACCTTATTTGTGTCACGTAAATAGTTATAAAGCAATAAATTAGTATTTTGTTATTTTAATCTGATAATATCGGTTCATAATTATATTTCAAGATAATTAATATTTATTAATTATCAAAATGTTGTTTAAGCCACTTGTACAAACCGATAAAGATAGATCAGTAAAGCAAGAGACAGCTGTGACGAACCAATTCCATGAAATTCGAGTATAAAATATTACTACACAAACGAATACTAAAATAATTGCTGCAGATAAGATACCAATTTGAGCTTGGTGATTTTAATAAACTTGTAAAGAGTGCACCTAATACTGCCTTTATCTATATACGTGTATGTATTCCAAACGTCTTCGTAAGTAACTGTAATACAGTCTCCTCCACTTGTTATGACCAGCTGGCAGACGGAACTTTAACCTTTCTGACGATATGGTCATTTTACTGTCGTATAACATGGTAAAATTTGAACGAACAGATCAATCTTGTCTGATTTATAAAGCCATAAGTACTGAACAGAAATATTAGGTATCCCAAACAAAAATTAAACACAGCTATTTTTTTTTTTTTTTTTTTTTTTTTTTGACGATCAGATCATTTGGTTTCCTTAGTTTTACACAACTGTTTCTTTAGTCCTAAAACATATTGACAAAAAATAACAACTAAATTCCGCTTTGAATAAAGGGATTCTTAAAATTCTTACTCTGGATAAAGTACATAGGTTGCTATATATATTTCTGGACTAGGCAACACTAAGTGTTGCCAGATGCAATCTGACATTTCCATTGGAAAGTTTGACATTTTGTAGCATAACATCACTCAGAACGTTTTGTCATTTAATCGTGAATTCTTTTATTTACAGGGAATTAAAAAATTCATCTCGGCCAAAAAATGGAATTAACTCGTTAACATTTTCGTGCGATCATTTTACACAACTTTCTACGTGGATTATCACGACAAGAGTGCATCGATGAACTAAAATCTTTGTATGGCTATGAAGCACCATTTTATAGCACTGTGAAAAACTGGTACAACGAATTCAATCGTGGCCGACGCTCGCTCAAAGACGAATTCCGTGAAGGCCGTCCAAAAACAGCCGTTGTGCCAGAAAACATCGATGCCGTACGTGAACTGATAATGCAAGACCGTCATGTAACATACCTTCAGATAGAGGCATGCCTATGCATTTCTCCCACCAGCATACATTCGATATTGCATGAACACCTGGCCGTAAAAAAGGTTTGTTCTCGTTGGATCCCGCACAATTTGACAATCGCTCAAAAAAGGCTCGTGTGGATTGGTGTAAAGAAATGCTGAAAAAATACGATCGCGGTGCTTCAAAAGACGTTTATAAGATCGGCACAGGTGACGAATCATGGATCTATGCGTATGAGCCCGAAACAAAACAGCAATCGACCGTGTGGTCCTCCAAGACAAGCCAAATCCAACGACAAAAACAAAAAAAAAACAAAAAAAAAAACATTTTCGTTGATAAATATGCCTATTTTCATTATTAGGCCAGAAATATTTATTGCAGCCCTCGTATTATCACCTATAATTGCACTTTTGTCCGATTTCGACATACTTTACGAATGATTAGATTGCTTTTCAATGCGCTCGGCGAGTTCATCGAACTGTCCGCAGCTCGAAAGAACTTATATGATCGAGTAGCCGATTTGATATTTCTTTTCTAATATAGAAAATTCTACAACACTAAAAAGTTAGTACACAATCTCATTAGACTATGTGCAATTTGTAGCAAAACCTTTGCGTTGAAAGCTTACGACTATCTGTGCGTTAGATTCGAATCGAAGCGGGGATGTCCGCATTAACTTTAGACTTTACATATCCCCACAGGAAAAAGTCTAACGGTGTGATATCAAAGGATCTTGGTAGCCAATCGACCGGTATAAAACATTAAACTATCTGCTCACTAAAGTGTTGTTTCATTAAATCCATTGATTGATTGATGCGATGTTGTTCAAACCAAATCTCACCAAGATCACGATCGCCATTGACATTTACGTTCTCACCGGTATCATTTTTGAAGAAATATGCACCGATGATCCCACCGGCCCACAAACTGTTGCTTTTTCTGAATGAAATTACTGCTCTTGAATATCTCCAGAGATTGCTCTTCGTCCCAATTTTGCTTGTTTATATACACAATGGACCTCATCGCCGAACAAAATTGGGATCAAAAACGTGTGATCTTCTTGAAACTTTTCAAGAGCCTTCAGTTCTTGTACAACCTATATTTTGTACGCTTTCAATTTAAGATCTCGTCAGTATGAGTTGCTGCAAACGGCGCCAAATCGACCTACGTATACACTCTCAGCAATGACAACTATATTTTCTTCTCTGCGTACTGGACCTAGTCTATTCGGTCGAATATTATCCAATAATGAATGCTGGGTCTGAAGATGGATGATGGTGTTGCGAATAGTAGGTATGCTCATTAGGCCGATTATGTTGACCATTTGTTGAGCGAAGCACACGAACACACATTTTTTACAGAACGTGAATTTTGGTAATAAAGTTGAAAGATTTGTAAACGTTATTCAAGCGTAAGTATTTCCATGATGAAATGCCAAATAATGCCGAACTAAAATAGCATAACAGCTGAACGTAGTGTTACGGATGATCTGTCAAAACTAGGCTTTACTTGGATCACCCGTTATTAAAAGTGATCCAATTCGAACACCAACGTACGAGTATATCATAAATAGAATATATTCATGAATGCAGCAAAGCGCTAACGAAAATATTTGTGTTATCAGTTGTTAGTTAATTTCTTAGAAGGAAACATCTGTTTAAATCTCTCACTCCTCTATGCGTCAGAGTGTGTTTTGTAAGCAAAGTAAAATATTGTATTGTTTAAAGATAAGAGCAAATAAAATAAAGTGAAAAAGTCACTGTTATCTATCTACTAACGAAATATTAGGTACGAATAAGCAGGTGTAGGGGATTTTCCGCCGAAACAGCTAGTAGGGTTGCGAATATATAAAACGCCAACTAGATTTGGCATCGATAAAATCAGTTCGCGTGTGAAGCAAAGAGTTTGTGTTGACCTGGAAGTAAAATGCTATTAAAATACTTGGGAGTTTTGGTGCTACTAGGCGCGACAGCTGTTGTCGACGCCGGTCTCAGTGATGTGGACTACTGTAGTCCGGCCTATATGTGCAGTGGACGCAGTCAGAAACATGTTTTAGCTTGCAATCATACTGGAGTGAGTATGAAGCACTTTTTCATTTAAAATTATTATTATATTAAATATATTCAAACCATTTTTCTCCACAGGCTTTCGATGCGCGCTGTCCACCGAATGCCGAAATGCTGCCTATGACTGAAGAATTTAAAAAACTCTTCTTAGGTGAACACAATAAATATCGCAACGAGATAGCGAAGGGTTTAACTTTCGAGCCGGCTGCAGCCATGGCCACCTTGGAATGGGACGACGAGCTTGCGTACTTTGCCGAATTCAATGTAAAGCAATGTGGTATCATTTATGAGGATCAGAAATGCTTTACTACTGCACGCTACAATACGCTCGATCAAAATATCGGTTGGATATTCAATACCAAATCGAAATTCAATCGTTCGAATATTTTCAATGAAATTAAGGAGCATATAAGGGTTAATTGGTATGAGCAGTATCACGATTGTACGCAGGCCGAAATCGATTCATATCATCCACCGCAATTGTAAGTAAAATAAAAAAAAATATGCAATATTGTATTAATATTTATTCTTATTTCTGATTATTTCTTCAGCAAATTAATTTTACATTTTGGCAAAATGGTTATGGATCGCAATAATCGCGTTGGCTGTGCTGCTTCTCTCTACGAAACTGCATATGGCATTAATGTGCTATTCACTTGTAATTACGCCCGTCGCCTATTCTGCTACAAACCCATATACCGTTCCGGCGCTTATCCAGGTTCTCACTGTAGAACTGGCATGAATCCAATTTATCCATTTTTGTGCTCCACGAAAGAGGAGTTCAATCCAAATGATTATAAGGTTTAATTACTTAGTAAATGGAGCTAACGAAATTTTGGAATCAAACTAAACTAAAATAAATGAATATACTGGATACAAAATAGAAAGTCCGAAAAATATAATCCGCATTTAGTTCATTTCAGTTGATCCGCGCGGAATACCTATATCCATTTTGTATAGATACCGCAATTTAGAGACTATCGACTGTATAGTTACAATCCGAAGAAATCGATGGTCGTGAATATTAACGAAATTTGTATGAAATATATCCACGAGTGGTTTTGGAGCTAAGTATAAGATTTAGCAGTTTACTGTACTTTGTAGAAGACGTCAATTAAACCGATAACGTCAGAGAAAAAGGCGATTTATATTTTATACTTAACTAAAATAATTAAACAATTTAAATTAAAACTAACAAATTAAAAATTAAAAAATTGACTGCTGTTAAAAAACATTAATATTGCGAAATATCGAAAAAGTGGTAACTTCGAAACCCGAAGATCATAGCGAAAGTAAAGCTGCTTAAATCTTCATCTGTACATGGTACTATTTACCTAGCACCGTCAAATGAACAAATATATCACAATTTGTGCCATGCAACACAGATCTATAAGTGGCGCTAGATGAAAGTGCCGGAGTTGTAGATTCCATAGCATCAGGATCCTCGGTTGTTCCTTCTACCCTTGATAATGCAGTAAAACCCTTTGAAGTGTTGGAAGCTTCGTCGACTGGTGTGCTCTCTTCAGTTGATAATGACGGTGTTGTAACATCTGAAGTGCTAGATGATCCGCTTCCTTCAGTTGATAGAGATGTTGTGGCATCTGAAGTGCTAGAAGATCCGTCGATTGTTGTGCTTCCTTCAGTTGATAGGGATGTTGTACCATCTGAAGTACTAGAAGATCCGTCAAATGTTGTGCTTCCTTCAGTTGATGATGACGGCGTTGTAGCATATGAAGTGCTGGAAGCTTCGTCGACTGTTGTGCTCTCTTCAGTTGATGATGATGGTGTTGTAACATCTGAAGTGCTAGATGATCCGTCATCTGTTGTGCTTCCTTCAGTTGATTCGGATGTTGTAGCATCTGAAGTGCTGGAAGTTTCGTCGACAGTTGTGCTCTCTTCAGTTGATGAAGACGGTATTGTAACATCTGAAGTGCTAGATGATCCGTCATCTGTTGTGCTTCCTTCAGTTGATTCGGATGTTGTAGCATCTGAAGTGCTGGAAGTTTCGTCGACAGTTGTGCTCTCTTCAGTTGATGAAGACGGTATTGTAACATCTGAAGTGCTAGATGATCCGTCATCTGTTGTGCTTCCTTCAGTTGATACGGATGTTGTAGCATCTGAAGTGCTGGAAGCTTCGTCGACTGTTGCGCTCTCTTCAGTTGATGATGATGGTGTTGTAACATCTGAAGTGCTAGATGATCCGTCATCTGTTGTGCTTCCTTCAGTTGATTCGGATGTTGTAGCATCTGAAGTGCTGGAAGCTTCGTCGACAGTTGTGCTCTCTTCAGTTGATGAAGACGGTATTGTAACATCTGGAGTGCTAGATGATCCGTCATCTGTTGTGCTTCCTTCAGTTGATACGGATGTTGTAGCATCTGAAGTGCTGGAAGCTTCGTCGACCGTTGTGCTCTCTTCAGTTGATGATGATGGTATTGTAACATCTGAAGTGCTAGATGATCCGTCATCTGTTGTGCTTCCTTCAGTTGATACGGATGTTGTAGCATCTGAAGTGCTAGAAGCTTCGTCGACTGTTGTGCTCTCTTCAGTTGATGATGATGGTGTTGTAACATCTGAAGTGCTAGAAGCTTCGTCGACTGTTGTGCTCTCTTCAGTTGATGATGATGGTGTTGTAACATCTGAAGTGCCAGATGATCCGTCATCTGTTGTGCTTCCTTCAGTTGATACGGATGTTGTAGCATCTGAAGTGCTGGAAGTTTCGTCGACAGTTGTGCTCTCTTCACTTGATGAAGACGGTATTGTAACATCTGAAGTGCTAGAAGCTTCGTCGACTGTTGTGCTCTCTTCAGTTGATGATGATGGTGTTGTAACATCTGAAGTGCTAGATGATCCGTCATCTGTTGTGCTTCCTTCAGTTGATACGGATGTTGTAGCATCTGAAGTGCTGGAAGCTTCGTCGACCGTTGTGCTCTCTTCAGTTGATGATGATGGTGTTGTTGAATCTGAAGTGCTAGAAGCTTCGTCGACTGTTGTGCTCTCTTCAGTTGATGATGATGGTGTTGTAACATCTGAAGTGCTAGATGATCCGTCATCTGTTGTGCTTCCTTCAGTTGATACGGATGTTGTAGCATCTGAAGTGCTGGAAGCTTCGTCGACCGTTGTGCTCTCTTCAGTTGATGATGACGGTGTTGTAACATCTGAAGTGCTAGATGTTGTGCTTCCTTCTGTTGTGCTTCCTTCAGTTGAAAGGGATGTTGTAGCATATGAAGTGCTGGAAGCTGCGTCGACAGTTGTGCTCTCTTCAGTTGATGATGATAGTGTTGTAACATCTGAAGTGCTAGATGATCCGTCATCTGTTGTGCTTCCGTCAGTTGATACGGATGTTGTAGCATCTGAAGTGCTGGAAGCTTCGTCGACCGTTGTGCTCTCTTCAGTTGATGATGATGGTGTTGTTGAATCTGAAGTGCTAGAAGCTTCGTCGACTGTTGTGCTCTCTTCAGTTGATGATGATGGTGTTGTAACATCTGAAGTGCTAGATGATCCGTCATCTGTTGTGCTTCCTTCAGTTGATACGGATGTTGTAGCATCTGAAGTGCTGGAAGCTTCGTCGACCGTTGTGCTCTCTTCAGTTGATGATGATGGTGTTGTAGCATCTGAAGTGCTAGAAGCTTCGTCGACTGTTGTGCTCTCTTCAGTTGATGATGATGGTGTTGTAACATCTGAAGTGCTAGATGATCCGTCATCTGTTGTGCTTCCTTCAGTTGATACGGATGTTGTAGCATCTGAAGTGCTGGAAGCTTCGGCGACCGTTGTGCTCTCTTCAGTTGATGATGATAGTGTTGTAACATCTGAAGTGCTAGATGATCCGTCATCTGTTGTGCTTCCTTCAGTTGATACGGATGTTGTAGCATCTGAAGTGCTAGAAGCTTCGTCGACTGTTGTGCTCTCTTCAGTTGATACGGATGTTGTAGCATCTGAAGTGCTAGAAGCTTCGTCGACTGTTGTGCTCTCTTCAGTTGATGATGATGGTGTTGTAACATCTGAAGTGCTAGATGATCCGTCATCTGTTGTGCTTCCTTCAGTTGATACGGATGTTGTAGCATCTGAAGTGCTGGAAGCTTCGTCGACCGTTGTGCTCTCTTCAGTTGATGATGATGGTGTTGTAGCATCTGAAGTGCTAGAAGCTTCGTCGACTGTTGTGCTCTCTTCAGTTGATGATGATGGTGTTGTAACATCTGAAGTGCTAGATGATCCGTCATCTGTTGTGCTTCCTTCAGTTGATACGGATGTTGTAGCATCTGAAGTGCTGGAAGCTTCGTCGACTGTTGTGCTCTCTTCAGTTGATGATGACGGTGTTGTAACATCTGAAGGGCTAGATGATCCGTCATCTGTTGTGCTTCCTTCAGTTGATACGGATGTTGTAGCATCTGAAGTGCTGGAAGCTTCGTCGACCGTTGTGCTCTCTTCAGTTGATGATGATGGTGTTGCAGCATCTGAAGTGCTAGATGATCCGTCATCTGTTGTGCTTCCTTCAGTTGATACGGATGTTGTAGCATCTGAAGTGCTGGAAGCTTCGTCGACCGTTGTGCTCTCTCCAGTTGATGATGATGGTGTTGTAACATCTGAAGTGCTAGATGATCCGTCATCTGTTGTGCTTCCTTCAGTTGATACGGATGTTGTAGCATCTGAAGTGCTGGAAGCTTCGTCGACCGTTGTGCTCTCTCCAGTTGATGATGATGGTGTTGTAACATCTGAAGTGCTAGATGATCCGTCATCTGTTGTGCTTCCTTCAGTTGATACGGATGTTGTAGCATCTGAAGTGCTGGAAGCTTCGTCGACCGTTGTGCTCTCTCCAGTTGATGATGATGGTGTTGTAACATCTGAAGTGCTAGATGATCCGTCATCTGTTGTGCTTCCTTCAGTTGATACGGATGTTGTAGCATCTGAAGTGCTGGAAGCTTCGTCGACCGTTGTGCTCTCTTCAGTTGATGATGATGGTGTTGCAGCATCTGAAGTGCTAGAAGCTTCGTCGACTGTTGTGCTCTCTTCAGTTGATGATGATGGTGTTGTAACATCTGAAGTGCTAGATGATCCGTCATCTGTTGTGCTTCCTTCAGTTGATACGGATGTTGTAGAATCTGAAGTGCTGGAAGCTTCGTCGACCGTTGTGCTCTCTTCAGTTGATGATGATAGTGTTGTAACATCTGAAGTGCTAGATGATCCGTCATCTGTTGTGCTTCCTTCAGTTGATACGGATGTTGTAGCATCTGAAGTGCTGGAAGCTTCGTCGACCGTTGTGCTCTCTTCAGTTGATGATGATGGTGTTGTAACATCTGAAGTGCTAGAAGCTTCGTCGACTGTTGTGCTCTCTTCAGTTGATGATGATGGTGTTGTAACATCTGAAGTGCTAGATGATCCGTCATCTGTTGTGCTTCCTTCAGTTGATACGGATGTTGTAGCATCTGAAGTGCTGGAAGCTTCGTCGACCGTTGTGCTCTCTTCAGTTGATGATGATGGTGTTGTTGAATCTGAAGTGCTAGAAGCTTCGTCGACTGTTGTGCTCTCTTCAGTTGATGATGATGGTGTTGTAACATCTGAAGTGCTAGATGATCCGTCATCTGTTGTGCTTCCTTCAGTTGATACGGATGTTGTAGCATCTGAAGTGCTGGAAGCTTCGTCGACCGTTGTGCTCTCTTCAGTTGATGATGACGGTGTTGTAACATCTGAAGTGCTAGATGTTGTGCTTCCTTCTGTTGTGCTTCCTTCTGTTGTGCTTCCTTCAGTTGAAAGGGATGTTGTAGCATATGAAGTGCTGGAAGCTGCGTCGACAGTTGTGCTCTCTTCAGTTGATGATGATAGTGTTGTAACATCTGAAGTGCTAGATGATCCGTCATCTGTTGTGCTTCCGTCAGTTGATACGGATGTTGTAGCATCTGAAGTGCTGGAAGCTTCGTCGACCGTTGTGCTCTCTTCAGTTGATGATGATGGTGTTGTTGAATCTGAAGTGCTAGAAGCTTCGTCGACTGTTGTGCTCTCTTCAGTTGATGATGATGGTGTTGTAACATCTGAAGTGCTAGATGATCCGTCATCTGTTGTGCTTCCTTCAGTTGATACGGATGTTGTAGCATCTGAAGTGCTGGAAGCTTCGTCGACCGTTGTGCTCTCTCCAGTTGATGATGATGGTGTTGTAGCATCTGAAGTGCTAGAAGCTTCGTCGACTGTTGTGCTCTCTTCAGTTGATACGGATGTTGTAGCATCCGAAGTGCTAGAAGCTTCGTCGACTGTTGTGCTCTCTTCAGTTGATGATGATGGTGTTGTAACATCTGAAGTGCTAGATGATCCGTCATCTGTTGTGCTTCCTTCAGTTGATACGGATGTTGTAGCATCTGAAGTGCTGGAAGCTTCGTCGACCGTTGTGCTCTCTTCAGTTGATGATGATGGTGTTGTAGCATCTGAAGTGCTAGAAGCTTCGTCGACTGTTGTGCTCTCTTCAGTTGATGATGATGGTGTTGTAACATCTGAAGTGCTAGATGATCCGTCATCTGTTGTGCTTCCTTCAGTTGATACGGATGTTGTAGCATCTGAAGTGCTGGAAGCTTCGTCGACTGTTGTGCTCTCTTCAGTTGATGATGACGGTGTTGTAACATCTGAAGGGCTAGATGATCCGTCATCTGTTGTGCTTCCTTCAGTTGATACGGATGTTGTAGCATCTGAAGTGCTGGAAGCTTCGTCGACCGTTGTGCTCTCTTCAGTTGATGATGATGGTGTTGCAGCATCTGAAGTGCTAGATGATCCGTCATCTGTTGTGCTTCCTTCAGTTGATACGGATGTTGTAGCATCTGAAGTGCTGGAAGCTTCGTCGACCGTTGTGCTCTCTCCAGTTGATGATGATGGTGTTGTAACATCTGAAGTGCTAGATGATCCGTCATCTGTTGTGCTTCCTTCAGTTGATACGGATGTTGTAGCATCTGAAGTGCTGGAAGCTTCGTCGACCGTTGTGCTCTCTCCAGTTGATGATGATGGTGTTGTAACATCTGAAGTGCTAGATGATCCGTCATCTGTTGTGCTTCCTTCAGTTGATACGGATGTTGTAGCATCTGAAGTGCTGGAAGCTTCGTCGACCGTTGTGCTCTCTCCAGTTGATGATGATGGTGTTGTAACATCTGAAGTGCTAGATGATCCGTCATCTGTTGTGCTTCCTTCAGTTGATACGGATGTTGTAGCATCTGAAGTGCTGGAAGCTTCGTCGACCGTTGTGCTCTCTTCAGTTGATGATGATGGTGTTGCAGCATCTGAAGTGCTAGAAGCTTCGTCGACTGTTGTGCTCTCTTCAGTTGATGATGATGGTGTTGTAACATCTGAAGTGGTAGATGATCCGTCATCTGTTGTGCTCTCTTCAGTTGATGATGATGGTGTTGTAACATCTGAAGTGCTAGATGATCCGTCATCTGTTGTGCTTCCTTCAGTTGATACGGATGTTGTAGAATCTGAAGTGCTGGAAGCTTCGTCGACTGTTGTGCTCTCTTCAGTTGATGATGATAGTGTTGTAACATCTGAAGTGCTAGATGATCCGTCATCTGTTGTGCTTCCTTCAGTTGATACGGATGTTGTAGCATCTGAAGTGCTGGAAGCTTCGTCGACCATTGTGCTCTCTTCAGTTGATGATGATGGTGTTGTAGCATCTGAGGTGCTAGAAGCTTCGTCGACTGTTGTGCTCTCTTCAGTTGATGATGATGATGTTGTAACATCTGAAGTGCTAGATGATCCATCATCTGTTGTGCTTCCTTCAGTTGATACGGATGTTGTAGCATCTGAAGTGCTGGAAGCTTCGTCGACTGTTGTGCTCTCTTCAGTTGATGATGATGGTGTTGTAACATCTGAAGTGCTAGATGATCCGTCATCTGTTGTGCTTCCTTCAGTTGATACGGATGTTGTAGGATCTGAAGTGCTGGAAGCTTCGTCGACCGTTGTGCTCTCTTCAGTTGATGATGATAGTGTTGTAACATCTGAAGTGCTAGATGATCCGTCATCTGTTGTGCTTCCTTCAGTTGATACGGATGTTGTAGCATCTGAAGTGCTGGAAGCTTCGTCGACCGTTGTGCTCTCTTCAGTTGATGATGATGGTGTTGTAGCATCTGAGGTGCTAGAAGCTTCGTCGACTGTTGTGCTCTCTTCAGTTGATGATGATGATGTTGTAACATCTGAAGTGCTAGATGATCCATCATCTGTTGTGCTTCCTTCAGTTGATACGGATGTTGTAGCATCTGAAGTGCTGGAAGCTTCGTCGACTGTTGTGCTCTCTTCAGTTGATGATGACGGTGTTGTAACATCTGAAGTGCTAGATGATCCGTCATCTGTCGTGCTTCCTTCAGTTGATACGGATGTTGTAGCATCTGAAGTGCTAGAAGCTTCGTCGACTGCTGTGCTCTCTTCAGTTGATGATGATGGTGTTGTAACATCTGAAGTGCTAGATGATCCGTCATCTGTTGTGCTTCCTTCAGTTGATACGGATGTTGTAGCATCTGAAGTGCTGGAAGCTTCGTCGACCGTTGTGCTCTCTTCAGTTGATGATGATGGTGTTGTAACATCTGAAGTGCTAGAAGCTTCGTCGACTGTTGTGCTCTCTTCAGTTGATGATGATGGTGTTGTAACATCTGAAGTGCTAGATGATCCGTCATCTGTTGTGCTTCCTTCAGTTGATACGGATGTTGTAGCATCTGAAGTGCTGGAAGCTTCGTCGACCGTTGTGCTCTCTTCAGTTGATGATGATGGTGTTGTTGAATCTGAAGTGCTAGAAGCTTCGTCGACTGTTGTGCTCTCTTCAGTTGATGATGATGGTGTTGTAACATCTGAAGTGCTAGATGATCCGTCATCTGTTGTGCTTCCTTCAGTTGATACGGATGTTGTAGCATCTGAAGTGCTGGAAGCTTCGTCGACCGTTGTGCTCTCTTCAGTTGATGATGACGGTGTTGTAACATCTGAAGTGCTAGATGTTGTGCTTCCTTCTGTTGTGCTTCCTTCTGTTGTGCTTCCTTCAGTTGAAAGGGATGTTGTAGCATATGAAGTGCTGGAAGCTGCGTCGACAGTTGTGCTCTCTTCAGTTGATGATGATAGTGTTGTAACATCTGAAGTGCTAGATGATCCGTCATCTGTTGTGCTTCCGTCAGTTGATACGGATGTTGTAGCATCTGAAGTGCTGGAAGCTTCGTCGACCGTTGTGCTCTCTTCAGTTGATGATGATGGTGTTGTAACATCTGAAGTGCTAGATGATCCGTCATCTGTTGTGCTTCCTTCAGTTGATACGGATGTTGTAGCATCTGAAGTGCTGGAAGCTTCGTCGACCGTTGTGCTCTCTTCAGTTGATGATGATGGTGTTGTAGCATCTGAAGTGCTGGAAGCTGCGTCGACCGTTGTGCTCTCTTCAGTTGATGATGATAGTGTTGTAACATCTGAAGTGCTAGATGGTCCGTCATCTGTTGTGCTTCCTTCAGTTGATACGGATGTTGTCGCATCTGAAGTGCTGGAAGCTGCGTCGACCGTTTTGCTCTCTTCAGTTGATGATGATGGTGTTGTAACATCTGAAGTGCTAGATGATCCGTCATCTGTTGTGCTTCCTTCAGTTGATACGGAAGTTGTAGCATCTGAAGTGCTGGAAGCTTCGGCGACCGTTGTGCTCTCTTCAGTTGATGATGATAGTGTTGTAACATCTGAAGTGCTAGATGATTCGTCATCTGTTGTGCTTCCTTCAGTTGATTCGGATGTTGTAGCATCTGAAGTGCTAGAAGCATCGTCGACTGTTGTGCTCTCTTCAGTTGATGATGATGGTGTTGTAACATCTGAAGTGCTAGATGATCCGTCATCTGTTTTGCTTCCTTCAATTGATACGGATGTTGTAGCATCTGAAGTGCTGGAAGCTTCGTCGACCGTTGTGCTCTCTTCAGTTGATGATGATGGTGTTGTAACATCTGAAGTGCTAGATGATCCGTCATCTGTTGTGCTTCCTTCGGTTGATACGGATGTTGTAGAATCTGAAGTGCTGGAAGCTTCGTCGACCGTTGTGCTCTCTTCAGTTGATGATGATGGTGTTGTAACATCTGAAGTGCTAGATGATCCGTCATCTGTTGTGCTTCCTTCAGTTGATACGGATGTTGTAGCATCTGAAGTGCTGGAAGCTTCGTCGACCGTTGTGCTCTCTTCAGTTGATGATGATGGTGTTGTAACATCTGAAGTGCTAGATGATCCGTCATCTGTTGTGCTTCCTTCAGTTGATACGGATGTTGTAGCATCTGAAGTGCTGGAAGCTTCGGCGACCGTTGTGCTCTCTTCAGTTGATGATGATAGTGTTGTAACATCTGAAGTGCTAGATGATTCGTCATCTGTTGTGCTTCCTTCAGTTGATACGGATGTTGTAGCATCTGAAGTGCTAGAAGCATCGTCGACTGTTGTGCTCTCTTCAGTTGATGATGATGGTGTTGTAACATCTGAAGTGCTAGATGATCCGTCATCTGTTGTGCTTCCTTCAGTTGATACGGATGTTGTAGAATCTGAAGTGCTGGAAGCTTCGTCGACCGTTGTGCTCTCTTCAGTTGATGATGATGGTGTTGTAACATCTGAAGTGCTAGATGATCCGTCATCTGTTGTGCTTCCTTCGGTTGATACGGATGTTGTAGCATCTGAAGTGCTGGAAGCTGCGTCGACCGTTGTGCTCTCTTCAGTTGATGATGATGGTGTTGTAACATCTGAAGTGCTAGATGATCCGTCATCTGTTGTGCTTCCTTCGGTTGATACGGATGTTGTAGCATCTGAAGTGCTGGAAGCTGCGTCGACCGTTGTGCTCTCTTCAGTTGAAGATGATGGTGTTGTAACATCTGAAGTGCTAGATGATCCGTCATCTGTTGTGCTTCCTTCAGTTGGTACGGATGTTGTAGCATCTGAAGTGCTGGAAGCTGCGTCGACCGTTGTGCTCTCTTCAGTTGATGATGACGGTGTTGTAACATCTGAAGTGCTAAATGATCGGTCATCTGTTGTGCTTCCTTCAGTTGATACGGATGTTGTAGCATCTGAAGTGCTGGAAGCTTCGTCGACTGTTCTGCTCTCTTCAGTTGATGATGACGGTGTTGTAACATCTGAAGTGCTGGAAGCTTCGTCGACCGTTGTGCTCTCTTCAGTTGATGATGATGGTGTTGTAACATCTGAAGTGCTAGATGATCCGTCATCTGTTGTGCTTCCTTCGGTTGATACGGATGTTGTAGCATCTGAAGTGCTGGAAGCTGCGTCGACTGTTGTGCTCTCTTCAGTTGATGATGATGGTGTTGTAACATCTGAAGTGCTAGATGATCCGTCATCTGTTGTGCTTCCTTCAGTTGATACGGATGTTGTAGCATCTGAAGTGCTGGAAGCTAAGTCGACCGTTGTGCTCTCTTCAGTTGATGATGACGGTGTTGTAACATCTGAAGTGCTGGAAGCTTCGTCGACCGTTGTGCTCTCTTCAGTTGATGATGATGGTGTTGTAACATCTGAAGTGCTAGATGATCCGTCATCTGTTGTGCTTCCTTCGGTTGATACGGATGTTGTAGCATCTGAAGTGCTGGAAGCTGCGTCGACCGTTGTGCTCTCTTCAGTTGATGATGATGGTGTTGTAACATCTGAAGTGCTAGATGATCCGTCATCTGTTGTGCTTCCTTCAGTTGATACGGATGTTGTAGCATCTGAAGTGCTGGAAGCTGCGTCGACCGTTGTGCTCTCTTCAGTTGATGATGATGGTGTTGTAACATCTGAAGTGCTAGATGATCCGTCATCTGTTGTGCTTCCTTCAGTTGATACGGATGTTGTAGCATCTGAAGTGCTGGAAGCTGCGTCGACCGTTGTGCTCTCTTCAGTTGAAGATGATGGTGTTGTAACATCTGAAGTGCTAGATGATCCGTCATCTGTTGTGCTTCCTTCAGTTGATACGGATGTTGTAGCATCTGAAGTGCTGGAAGCTTCGTCGACCGTTGTGCTCTCTTCAGTTGATGATGACGGTGTTGTAACATCTGAAGTGCTAAATGATCCGTCATCTTTTGTGCTTCCTTCAGTTGATACGGATGTTGTAGCATCTGAAGTGCTGGAAGCTGTGTCGACCGTTGTGCTCTCTTCAGTTGATGATGACGGTGTTGCAACATCTGAAGTGCTAGATGATCCGTCATCTGTTGTGCTTCCTTCAGTTGATACGGATGTTGTAGCATCTGAAGTGCTGGAAGCTTCGTCGACTGTTCTGCTCTCTTCAGTTGATGATGGTGGTGTTGTAACATCTGAAGTGCTAGATGATCCGTCATCTGTTGTGCTTCCTTCAGTTGATACGGATGTTGTAGCATCTGAAGTGCTGGAAGCTGCGTCGACCGTTGTGCTCTCTTCAGTAGATGATGATAATGTTGTAACATCTGAAGTGCTAGATGATCCGTCATCTGTTGTGCTTCCTTCAGTTGATACGGATGTTGTAGAATCTGAAGTGCTGGAAGCTTCGTCGACTGTTGTGCTCTCTTCAGTTGATGATGATGGTGTTGTAACATCTGAAGTGCTAGATGATCCGTCATCTGTTGTGCTTCCTTCAGTTGATACGGATGTCGTAGCATCTGAAGTGCTAGAAGCTTCGTCGACTGTTGTGCTCTCTTCAGTTGATGATGATGGTGTTGTAACATCTGAAGTGCTAGATGATCCGTCATCTGTTGTGCTTCCTTCAGTTGATACGGATGTTGTAGCATCTGAAGTGCTGGAAGCTTCGTCGACCGTTGTGCTCTCTTCAGTTGATGATGATGGTGTTGTAGCATCTGAAGTGCTGGAAGCTGCGTCGACCGTTGTGCTCTCTTCAGTTGATGATGATAGTGTTGTAACATCTGAAGTGCTAGATGATCCGTCATCTGTTGTGCTTCCTTCAGTTGATACGGATGTTGTCGCATCTGAAGTGCTGGAAGCTGCGTCGACCGTTGTGCTCTCTTCAGTTGATGATGATGGTGTTGTAACATCTGAAGTGCTAGATGATCCGTCATCTGTTGTGCTTCCTTCAGTTGATACGGAAGTTATAGCATCTGAAGTGCTGGAAGCTTCGGCGACCGTTGTGCTCTCTTCAGTTGATGATGATAGTGTTGTAACATCTGAAGTGCTAGATGATTCGTCATCTGTTGTGCTTCCTTCAGTTGATTCGGATGTTGTAGCATCTGAAGTGCTAGAAGCATCGTCGACTGTTGTGCTCTCTTCAGTTGATGATGATGGTGTTGTAACATCTGAAGTGCTAGATGTTGTGCTTCCTTCTGTTGTGCTTCCTTCAGTTGATACGGATGTTGTAGCATCTGAAGTGCTAGAAGCTTCGTCGACTGTTGTGCTCTCTTCAGTTGATGATGATGGTGTTGTAACATCTGAAGTGCTAGATGATCCGTCATCTGTTGTACTTCCTTCAGTTGATACGGATGTTGTAGCATCTGAAGTGCTGGAAGCTTCGTCGACCGTTGTGCTCTCTTCAGTTGATGATGATGGTGTTGTAGCATCTGAAGTGCTAGAAGCTTCGTCGACTGTTGTGCTCTCTTCAGTTGATGATGATAGTGTTGTAACATCTGAAGTGCTAGATGATCCGTCATCTGTTGTGCTTCCTTCAGTTGATACGGATGTTGTAGCATCTGAAGTGCTAGAAGCTTCGTCGACTGTTGTGCTCTCTTCAGTTGATGATGATAGTGTTGTAACATCTGAAGTGCTAGATGATCCGTCATCTGTTGTGCTTCCTTCAGTTGATACGGATGTTGTAGCATCTGAAGTGCTGGAAGCTTCGTCGACCGTTGTGCTCTCTTCAGTTGATGATGATGGTGTTGTAGCATCTGAATTGCTAGAAGCTTCGTCGACTGTTGTGCTCTCTTCAGTTGATGATGATAGTGTTGTAACATCTGAAGTGCTAGATGATCCGTCATCTGTTGTGCTTCCTTCAGTTGATACGGATGTTGTAGCATCTGAAGTGCTAGAAGCTTCGTCGACTGTTGTGCTCTCTTCAGTTGATGATGATGGTGTTGTAACATCTGAAGTGCTAGATGAGCCGTCATCTGTTGTGCTTCCTTCAGTTGATACGGATGTTGTAGCATCTGAAGTGCTGGAAGCTTCGTCGACCGTTGTGCTCTCTTCAGTTGATGATGATGGTGTTGTAGCATCTGAAGTGCTAGAAGCTTCGTCGACTGTTGTGCTCTCTTCAGTTGATGATGATAGTGTTGTAACATCTGAAGTGCTAGATGATCCGTCATCTGTTGTGCTTCCTTCAGTTGATACGGATGTTGTAGCATCTGAAGTGCTGGAAGCTTCGTCGACCGTTGTGCTCTCTTCAGTTGATGATGATGGTGTTGTAGCATCTGAAGTGCTAGAAGCTTCGTCGACTGCTGTGCTCTCTTCAGTTGATGATGATAGTGTTGTAACATCTGAAGTGCTAGATGATCCGTCATCTGTTGTGCTTCCTTCAGTTGATACGGATGTTGTAGCATCTGAAGTGCTAGAAGCTTCGTCGACTGTTGTGCTCTCTTCAGTTGATGATGATGGTGTTGTAACATCTGAAGTGCTAGAAGCTTCGTCGACTGTTGTGCTCTCTTCAGTTGATGATGATGGTGTTATAACATCTGAAGTGCTAGATGATCCGTCATCTGTTGTGCTTCCTTTAGTTGATACGGATGTTGTAGCATCTGAAGTGCTAGAAGCTTCGTCGACTGTTGTGCTCTCTTCAGTTGATGATGATGGTGTTGTAACATCTGAAGTGCTAGATGAGCCGTCATCTGTTGTGCTTCCTTCAGTTGATACGGATGTTGTAGCATCTGAAGTGCTGGAAGCTTCGTCGACCGTTGTGCTCTCTTCAGTTGATGATGATGGTGTTGTAGCATCTGAAGTGCTAGAAGCTTCGTCGACTGTTGTGCTCTCTTCAGTTGAGGATGATGGTGTTGTAACATCTGAAGTGCTAGATGATCCGTCATCTGTTGTGCTTCCTTCAGTTGATACGGATGTTGTAGCATCTGAAGTGCTGGAAGCTTCGTCGACTGTTGCGCTCTCTTCAGTTGATGATGATGGTGTTGTAACATCTGAAGTGCTAGATGATCCGTCATCTGTTGTGCTTTCTTCAGTTGATACGGATGTTGTAGCATCTGAAGTGCTAGAAGCTTCGTCGACTGTTGTGCTCTCTTCAGTTGATGATGATGGTGTTGTATCATCTGAAATGCTAGAAGATCCGCTTCCTTCAGTTGATAGGGATGTTGTAGCACCTGAAATGCTGGAAGCTTCGTCGACAGTTGTGCTTCCTTCAGTTGATGGGAATATTATACCTTCTGAAGAAGATTCGTCGACTGTTGCGCTCTTATCAGTTGTTAATGACGATTTCTGACTTTTTGTGGTTGTTGGTCTAAGCGTTACGGGTGACTCCTCTGTAGTTATTGATGTTACACTGTCACTATCGGTGTTTGGATTAAGTGTTGTTAAATCTGTGGAACGATCAATAAGTTTTGTGTTAGTAACTGCAATTTGTGTTTGCTTAGTAGACCACTTTTGGTTTCGTTTCATACTTACGTAGAGGACCAGCCGCGATTTTATTATCTAGAATCAAGGAGCCACTTTCGGGTGTTGGCTCATAATAAATATTGAATGGTTCTTCCGAAATTGTAGTCCATTGTGGAGTTATCTGTTGACGATTATATATAGGATACGGTTCAGTTGAGGTTGTGATCTGGTCAGTGGTAGTCGCCTCGGTAGTTATGTTGGTTTTGTTTTTACAAATAGTGCGAAACTGTATAATAAATTTTAAGGCCCCAAAACCACTATGTAAAACGACGGTTTTGTTTATTGGCATATCGTTTCCAAGAACGATCAAAAGACAAAGCATGAATATATGTTTTATCATTTTTGTTTTTATAAATATTCGGTTTTGTTATTGACATCTGTATAGTACATCCAAGTGCTGTCACTTAAGCGGTTTAGTTTTTAATGTTTTAAGATTCTAGAACTGTCAGGCACTTGTTTAACCGACCGTTTTTCGCGTTACTGAAAATAAAGGATGTTTTGTATAATAGGTTGCAGAGAATATAGAAAATAATGTGTCACCCATACATAACTGTTTTAAAGGGTAGAAAATCGGTCTACCACCACACTTATTTCCCATAAAACATAGTTTAAAATTCCATCAGTGCCACTTTAAATTGATAAATCAAGTTCCGATGAGGATCTTTAATAAAACTTTGCCCAAAAGGTGTCTTTAATTATAAATGTATCATTTTCGTTTTTCTAACAAACCTTTTGTCGAATATGTCAGTCAGTGTGGTATATACATATATAGTGTATATAAAATTGCTCGGTTGAAATTTTAAACCTTAAATTAGTTTGCTGGTTTTGATTCTTGCAAATTGCAAGAGTATAAAATGTTCGGTTGCTTCCAAGCTTAGCCCTTTTTTACTCTTTTTTACTGGCTTTAGGTTATATACAACATTCACACATACTCCATAAACATTACACCGCGCAGGATATATTCTATATATGTATATACACTAACTAGTAGTATCTGAACATATGTCCTTTTCTCCTAGAGGCTGCTCATTTGTCGGAACTGCCCATATCGGACTAGTATTCTATAGCATATAGTTCTCATACCAACTAATTGATTAAAATCCACTTTTCAGAGGTCAATGGGTGAAGGAGTGGTGTGTGTCATTTACTAAAATGAAAAAAATAGCTGTATGTGATCCTACCACAGTGGCATATATGTAGCTAACAAAGACTGTGATAAAAAAGCATCCTGGGATTGTAATTAAATTTTTCCGGTAATTGATATTTAAAAAAAAAAATAATTTTACTCAGTTGGTGGGACTGTCCTTAATTACTATGCCAAATATGAGCGCAATCTGTCAACCCGTTTGTTTACAGCATTTGCTTAAGTCACAACACCTCAGTAGTGCGTTACGATTTTTACAATGGATAAAAATATTGAACAAAGAGTTTGTCTCAAATTTTTGTATGTCTAACCAAATTTCGTTTGTGGAATCGTTACGAATTTTGGAAAAGGCTTCCGGTGATTCAGATTTATCAAAAACACAAGTCTACGAGTGGTACAAAGCTGGCTTAGAGATCGTTGAAGACATGCCTCGTTCTGGACATCTTTCCACTTCTTCAACTGATGAAAATATGAAAACAGGGAAGGAGATGGTGCTTGAAAATCGTCAAGCAAGTATTAGAGAGACGGCAATAGAACTCGACATCTCTCGCGATTCCGTTCGAATGATGTTGGTGGATATTTTAGCTATGAAAGCTGTTCTTGCTCGACTCATCCTGATCAAGCTGATTTTTTTTTTTCGAAAAGAGTTCCATTGTTTGTTGTAACGGGTACCTATTCCCATTGGGATGATAAAGATTAGACAAGTTGTCATCGAGGTGATCCAACTGTAGGCCCAGGAAACGTGCTATTTAGATGGAGTTGGACCATTGAGAGAGTGGAGTCAGATGTTTGGGGTTAGCAGAACATACAAAGATGTTGCTAGTGTCATGCGAGGACTCGTTGCACGCTGGACACAACTTTTTTTAGAAAAGAGTACTGTAAAAAGTTTTCTTAGAACAAGCTTGGTCGTGCAAATTCCGATTTCACATTCATGGAGAACATTAGACGATCGAAGAGATAAAACGAAATTCGCTGAACGAACTGAAGGCCATCCCAAACCTGCTTATGTAAAATGTTTCGAGAACTGGAAAAATCGTTGACATATGTAAGTGAATCACATCTGGTGGGAATAACTTTGAAGGCGACAAAATGAATATTGATGAATAATTAAATATTTTGAGCTTTATTCGCAATTTCCGAGTACTATTTTGTCACAATGTACGTACTGATCAAACAAAAGTTATTTTTTTGGAAACTTCTTATTTGCGAAGGGGATTATAGCTTTTTTGTAAATATCTTATTAGTTTTAGGTTATTTACAACACTTTTTTCTGGAATTTTCATAAAGTAGTTAATTATATTCTTGTTTCTTGGTTGGATTGAACGAAGAAATTTAAAACTCACTTAGGGTTCGCAATAAAAAAATAACAATACACACAATTTTTAGATTATTTAAATAAATTAAAGCATTAAATATTCGATTTCATCTTTAAAACATTTGCATTTATTTAGGGTTATTAAGTTTATATAGTATTTATGATGTAACTTGAGACACTAAGTGTTGCCAGGTGCAATCTGACATTTCCATTGGAAAGTTTGACATTTTTTAGCATAACATCACTAAGAACGTTTTGTCATTTAATCGTGAATTGTTTTATTTACAGGGAATTAAAAAATTCATCTCGGCCAAAAAATGGAATTAACTCGTGAACATTTTCGTGCGATCATTTTTCGCAACTTTCGACGTGGATTATCACGACAAGAGGGCATCGATGAACTAAAATCTTTGTATGGCTACGAAGCACCATCCTATAGCACTGTGAAAAACTGGTACAACGAATTCAATCGTGGCCGACGCTCGCTCAAAGACGAATTCCGTGAAGGTCGTCCAAAAACAGCCGTTGTGCCAGAAAACATCGATGTCGTACGTGAACTGATAATGCAAGACCGTCATGTAACATACCTTCAGATAGAGGCATGCCTATGCACCTGGCCGTAAAAAAGGTTTGTTCTCGTTGGATCCCGCACAATTTGACGCTCAAAAAAAGGCTCGTGTGGATTGGTGTAAAGAAATGCTGAAAAAATACGATCTTGGTGCTTCAAAAGTCGTTTATAAGATCGTCACAGGTGACGAATCATGGATCTATGCGTATGAGCCCGATACAAAACAGCAATCGACCATGTGGGTCTTCCAACAAGAGCCAAATCCAACAAAAAAAAAATCATTTTCGTTGATAAATATGCCTATTTTCATTATTAGGCCAGAAATATATATAACAGCCCTCGTATAAATTTATAATATCCTTTTTTAAATTCAAAATTCGTATTTATTTCACTTCACTTTATATTATATGTATTTACAGCGACTAATTTATATAAGTTAAGAGTACATTCGGTATTGTCTGTTTTTAGATATCCTCTTTAAATCACTTAAAATGCATAGAATTTTCTCGTGCACTTGTGTTACTTCAAAAAATATATTTTAAAACATTTTTTATCATCTTTGCCATTCATTTTTTTATTATTTTTATTTTTATTTTTTTTTTTGAATTAACTTTACTATTTACTCATCTAAATTCAGTTAATTAGAAATGTGAAATGTTCTTCTCCAATCACTGCAAACACACACTACCCCTCACTTTCAAGAAGCTTGGCTGTATTTATTTTAAACTAACACATTTTTCAACAACATTTTTGTTTTTTTTTTTTTTAAAGCATCAAAAATTTACTTTGTTATAGATAAACATTTTTTTTTTGTTCCTTTCAAAAATACTTTTTTCGAATCACTAAGAAATTTAGTTCACATATTTTTCCATTTAACACATAATATTATCCTTTTTCTCCAAACACTGGAAAAAATATGTTCATTTCATTTATATTGTGTCCACTTATAAAATATTTATGAACATTACACAGGACATTCAAAACAAAAACAGTATTTTTAATACCAAAGATTTTAACCACATATTTTAAATAAAAAATTGTAACTAATTTTATTCATCAATTATTTCTTAATATTTTTTAATTTTATCTCACACAATTTAAAGTCTTAGAAAATTTTTTAGATTAATCCTTTGTAAATCACTGAAAAAATCATTTTTATTCTATTTTTTTAAGTAAAATTGAAATATCCATAAAACTTCTTTAAAACAGTTTTATAATATTTATTTAATATTTTTTTATATATAGGGTGATTTTTTTGAGGTTAGGATTTTCATGCATTAGTATTT
Source organism: Bactrocera zonata (assembly GCA_037783105.1). Classification (NCBI taxonomy): domain Eukaryota; kingdom Metazoa; phylum Arthropoda; class Insecta; order Diptera; family Tephritidae; genus Bactrocera; species Bactrocera zonata. The sequence continues at coordinate 50,859 of JBAWJQ010002111.1, forward strand.
GACAGATCACGTGGGATTTCAGACATGGTGTCAAAGAGAAAGATGCTCAGTATGCTTTGACATTTCATCATGAATAGACTTGCTAACGAGCAACGCTTGCAAATCATTGAATTTTATTACCAAAATCAGTGTTCGGTTCGAAATGTGTTTCGCGCTTTACGTCCGATGAGCGATGAGGCTCATTTCTGGTTGAATGGCTACGTAAATAAGCAAAATTGCCGCATTTGGGGTGAAGAGCAACCAGAAGCCGTTCAAGAACTGCCCATGCATCCCGAAAAATGCACTGTTTGGTGTGGTTTGTACGCTGGTGGAATCATTGGACCGTATTTTTTCAAAGATGCTGTTGGACGCAACGTTACGGTGAATGGCGATCGCTATCGTTCGATGCTAACAAACTTTTTGTTGCCAAAAATGGAAGAACTGAACTTGGTTGACATGTGGTTTCAACAAGATGGCGCTACATGCCACACAGCTCGCGATTCTATGGCCATTTTGAGGGAAAACTTCGGACAACAATTCATCTCAAGAAATGGACCCGTAAGTTGGCCACCAAGATCATGCGATTTAACGCCTTTAGACTATTTTTTGTGGGGCTACGTCAAGTCTAAAGTCTACAGAAATAAGCCAGCAACTATTCCAGCTTTGGAAGACAACATTTCCGAAGAAATTCGGGCTATTCCGGCCGAAATGCTCGAAAAAGTTGCCCAAAATTGGACTTTCCGAATGGACCACCTAAGACGCAGCCGCGGTCAACATTTAAATGAAATTATCTTCAAAAAGTAAATGTCATGAACCAATCTAACGTTTCAAATAAAGAACCGATGAGATTTTGCAAATTTTATGCGTTTTTTTTAAAAAAAAAGTTATCAAGCTCTTAAAAAATCACCCTTTATAACAAATATAAGTAATCATATTTTCTTACACTTTTTATGCACGGAAAGCTCTTTTCACAACTTGCGGATTCTTTTATCCTGTTTTCAGGATTAAATCCTGTTACACTAATCTTTTCACAAGGACACCAAGCACAATGCGCATTATTATTTATTTTATTATTAATTACTTATTATCCACTAATAGTTCACGTTTTCGCGTCGACCCGTTTCGCACAACTGCAATCGAATTTTAATGTTTCACTATTTTATTGAGTTTTTTGTTGCGCAATAATCATATAAAAATTATTTTGCACACATAGTTTTGCTCGCATTTAATCAAATCACGCGACGTATTTCGAGACATTTTCAATACTTTGTTTCGGAACGTGATTGGGCGTTATTCTTGCTTCCACTCTGTCTAACAGTTCTGAAGTAAGCTAACCTATGTTAGCTTGTTTGTGCGCCAAGCGTTGAGACTACCAATATGTTGCTTCAAAACTGTAACGAGTCTATGAACGAAAAACAATAAAATAACATTATTGGAATTTTTTTCGTTTAAATATTTATAATTTCATTGTTCATTCTCTCAGCGGAAAAAACTGAAAAAGAATTTCAGTTCAATCGGAAACGCACACAATATTTCCTGTTGAGTTAACCAATGTATATTTCAAACGCTTGAAATTGAAAATTTCATGAAAATGCTATCGACTGTCTCAGACATCCGGGATGTGGCTCATTGAAGCCATAGACACGTTAATGTCTAAGCATAGGTGTTCTGCTGCAAGTAATGCATTTGAAACGAGACACAAGTTAACAGTCATAATGAAAGCGGAAATCCAAAATGAAGTGGAATAAACTTCAGCCAAAAACTCATTATCTGCCCGAAAACGAGTTAAACGCTTCTTAGAACTCGCCTGTCAAGCCATACTCGGTAAAAAAAAGAGTTCCATTAAAGTCAAAGAAAACCATTATCAATGATACCTTCCTTATTGGTACCTGGCTGTAGTGGAATAGCGGGAAACTGTAAGGCTCTTGAGCTTGCTAAGTCAGGTACTTCTATCTCACTATTTGCAGAATGGAAACACAGGCTTCTTGCAGTGTACTACTGGTTGGTTGAGCCTCAGGCGAGCTCGGCAAACGTTGGTCAAATACTAGCAACTTCCGGGCGACACGCTCCTTCTGGCTCAGAGTAAATCGTAAGATGTCTATGCGCTACTCGCGCTCAGCAAAGTTCACCTTTCAACAGTTTTAGAGGTCCTAATTAGACACTGCCCGATCGGAATATATGCGATAAATATTTTGTAAAAATTTTGCCAGATGCCATTTGCATAAGCTGCTTAAAGAAGATGAGAGAGAATTATCCCAGCACTTTCTTTTCGAATGGGGGAAAAAAGTTTTTTTTAGATTTCATCCTTGGAGTAGGAGATCACGCGTAACTCGCAAAATATTTAATCTCCTTCTTCGAAAATTCATGGCGTATTCTTAAAATATGAATAGATGTGCCTTTAAAGTTGTGAAACATTATGTTTTAATTTTTAAAAATCGCATTTTTTACATTTGTCGAAAAGCACTTCCAAACACATCAGCTTATTCAATAAAGAAATTATAACTCAAGAAATAACAAATATACACCATACATGTATAAATTTTTGTAATTTGCTCCGTTATCTCCCTCTTACCTACTATCCCCGACCTACCATTTTTTGGTAAATCTCGTTTTTTGTATTCAACGTAGCTCGCTTTAAGGGCAATACACTGATTCTAGCGACCCTCCAACTTTTCGATACCATTTTTAGGGGTTATGTACATATGTATATATAAATGCTTAGGATGACGAGACTAGTTGAATTACGAGTGACTGTCTGTCCGTCTGTCCGTGTTAGATTAATATTAGATATATTAATGAATCTTGGTATGCATATTTCTTGGCAAAAATACAAGGGCGGATCGGATTATCTCGTCCACAAAATTCTATTAATCGAAAACGTAAAAAATGTGGTTTGAAAAGTTTTAAAAATTAGGTGTGGCCCCACTTATAATAAGATTGGAAGATGGGTGTAGCACCGCCAATATTTAGGTGAAAATTCATATTTCAGGATCTACCGACCGATTTGAACTAAATTCAGTATATACATACCTAATATAATCCTGTCATTCGTACATTACAGTGTGTAAATAGGCGAAATCCAACGAAAACCACACCTACTTCTCATTTATCAAAATATGTATTTATTTCACTTTTCAGTACAATTAAGGAGTTAAGGATAGTCAGAGGCACGAAAAAATGAGAGTTTTCAGTATTTTTTTTTTTTTTTTTTTGCTCCTTCGATCAGGTCCGAGTTTATTATGTATTCTAAAAGCTGTCTAAACTTCATTAAAATCTACTGAACGGTTTTCGAGTTACAGTTGTCACGTTTAAAGTTTCACTCTAGCGCTT